>JARYGA010024566.1:0-34909 GCA_030545235.1 Helianthus tuberosus | reverse complement strand
AAAGAAGCATTTCTGAGCTCCCTCTTTTTAGATATAGTACGCAGACAATCAAATCCAATGAGAGGCTATATGGGGATCTATGAAGACCTATTTAGAAACGAAGACCATCTTAGAGCAAGACTCCAAGAAGTGAATACATAAATGTAGGGTATGAAAGCCGATATGGAGAAAGTGGTTTTCGAGACATCCACAAGAGAACAGTGCTGTTAGACTGCACTAGCGGTGGTCCTAGAAAAACACCAAGAGCTTCACAAGCTGAAGGTTTAATTAAATCTGTTGACTTTCTTTTTTTTTTCTTTCTTTTTTTTTTCTTTTTATAACTTTAACTTGTTGTGTGCAAGCCTTAATTTGAACTCTTTATTTGTAGGGTGATGACGACGACGACTGAACGTAGATTATTGGATGAAGGGGTTGGCATGGGGTGGAGCTTTATATCATTTGGATGAGAAGTTTAGTTTATTGTTTGCATGGTTGGTTTTGTTTCTGCGTTTTCCTTTCAATTAAAAGGAAGGGAGTAGGAGGGTGTTCCCATGATCTCCACGTGGTTTATGTTTAGCGTATCTGTTGCTTTATGTTGTTTTAACTCTTTATGTTGGTTTCTTAATTGTGGTGCCATTTTATTATGCTATTTTCTTTCTTTTCAAAAGAGTGTTGATAGAAACTTTTCTTTGGTCTAAAAGTGTAAACTAACAAAGACAATCTAGACGGAGAGGCTTACAGATATGGAACCTGGGCCATGAAATGTTAAAATTAATTTGGGATTTTAGAATCACCTAGTTAAAATTGTAAATTATTGAGAATAAATCGGTAATTTCTCATATGTATAGTTAATAACCGGTTTTTGGTTAATTCGGTTTTTTGGTTGATTTCGGTTCGGTTTCGTCTAATTTCGGTTTGGTTTTGGTTAATAACTAATAAGTACGCGTGATGCGGCGGGAAACACAGATTGCCACGGTGTGTATTGTTCGGTTAGTTAAATTGTTATCCTTAACTGAAATTAAGGTCATCAATTAGTCTATTTTATTAACCAAACCGTTTTTCAGTAAATTGGTTTGGTTTATTCAGTTAGATTGACGGTTTTGGTTTGATTTATTTAATTTCTGTTAATAGCCAAAATTAATCTTGAGCTAAAAAAATTTATTAGAAATAGATGAAATTTAGGTATAAATACATGAAATAAATGTACAGTTACATGAAATGGAGGTATGAATACATAAAATGGGGGTATAAATACGAAATACATGAACTGAATGTATAAAAGCTAGAAATATATGAAAATATGAATGGTTCGGTTCAGTTAAATGAGAGTACAAAAAAATCGATAACCATTTTTGGTTAATTCGGTTTTCGGTTAATCAGTTTTCAGTTAACTCAAATTTTGGTTGATTTTGATTCAGTTTCGTTAACGATTAAGTTATTACTCACCCTTAGATACTGTTAATCACGTAACATATCAATATCTTTTAGGGTAAATGTCATAAAAATCCAACATACTTTCTGTGTGTTCTCGTAAAAGTCCTTCCACTTTTTTTGCACTTTAAAAACCAATATACTTTTGTTTTTGTTTCATAAAAGTCCCACCATTTTTTTTTTTTTTTTGCACATAAAAAACCAACATACTTTTTTTTGTCTCATAAAGTATGTATATGGCATTCGCGATTGGGGCATGTTAATTTTGATGTCGTTTCCATTTTAAAAAATAAAGGTTGTTTGTATTTTACTTCAGTTTTGCCGAAACCGGGTCTTTGTTCCCCGTGTGAACTTGCCAAATCCAAACGACACCCTTTTCCTAATAAACGAGCGTCTTTACCTTTGGAAATAATACACTATGATTTATGGGGACCTTCACCAATTAAATCGGTTGATAATTACTTGTACTCGGTTTACTTGGTTATATCCGTTACGTGCTAAATCTGATCTTTCTCTATTGTATGGTATATACGGCGCCACAGGATTGTTCGAAGATCATATGATAAAGATCAAGACACCTTTCGACATTATTTTCTAGTGCTTCCTTGTTTGCTTTTAGCTCTACTTATTCATGAAAGGTTCACTTTCAAAGAGGTCATGAACTTAAAATAATGTAAGCTAGACATAGGGGTGTAAACGAGCCAGGCCAAGCTCGAGCTCGTCTCGTTAGCTTAACAAAAGTTTAAGCTCGGCTTGTTACGAGCTCTATATCGAACACTCAAGCTCGGCTCGTCAGAATTTGTTTTGGTTCGAACTCAGCTCGTTTATTGTTTAATTATTTTAATAATATAAGTTTATAATTAGTATTATAATTATATAGAACTTTCATTCGTTATATGTTTTTTTTATGATTACATACGTGTTAAGAGCAGTTTTATGATTTTTATATGTAATTTTATGATTACACATATGTAAACAATTTTTTTTTATAAATATGAAATTAGTTATTACACATATATATAATTTGATTATTACACATATGTAAACTACTCTTAACATGTATGTATTCATAAAAATTCATATAATAAATGATAAAAGTACCATAAATATAAAATGATTATTTATTAGGTGTTCTGTAAGTCCTGTAATCATTTAGAGTTCTGAAGTGAACCCAACCCTAATTTATATATATATATATATATTGTTTAGTTATTTTTAACTTATTTATGTATATAATTACATTTTTTTATGTAATATATATCTTTTTTTAAATAAAAATTACTAGACTTGTTTAAATAACAGGCTCGTTTATGCGGGCAAGCTGAGCCCAGCTCGGTATCCGAAACTTGGGCCTGGGCTCGTTTATTAAACAAGCATATACTTATGCTCAAGCTCGATTAACTTGGCTCGATTCGGGCTTTTAGCGAGCCAGTATCGAGTCGCACATGAGCGGCTCCACACGTTTACCTGTTTAATGTTTAACAGGTTAAGGATTTTGTCATTAGGATTTGTTGCCTAACACATATTTAATGTTTATGCTGAAAAGGTAATGTGGACATTCTCTTTATACTTGGAAGCGGTTGCTATACTTCCTCAGCTGGTTTTGCTGCAAAGAACCAAAAATATTGACAATTTGACTGGTCAATATGTATTTCTCCTAGGGTAATGCGCTTCTTTATGCACCTGTATTGATAATATTTAAGTTTATGTTGTGTTAAAGTTTACTATCTTTTGATTTCTTTTTTTTGCAGAGCATACCGTTCATTGTACATTTTGAACTGGATCTACCGTTATTTCACCGAGCCTCATTATGTCCATTGGATCAGTATGTTTCATCCTCATTGATACTTTTTAAAAACGGCATGTTTTGTCCCAAACCAAATTGATACATACATATATATATATAGGCAAAAGATCAAATACAAATAATCTTAACATACTAAACATACAAATTGAAGGAAAACCCAAAAAGACAAGGTGGCATTTTTGTAATTACCACCAACTATCAAAGTTACAACCAAAAATACCTAAAAAAACACAATTTTTTTTTTTAACATTTTTTATTAAGAATCGCTACATTTCGTTAGCAAAAAAAAAAAAAAAAAAAAAATTTTTTTTTTTTTGCTGCTACTAAAAGTAGCGATTTTTTAATAAAAAATGTTAAAAAAATAAAATAAAATAATTTGTGTGTTTTTTTTTTATTTTTTTAGGTTTTTTGGGGGTTTAGTTTTTAGCATTTTAGCTTGGGTGGGGGATGGGGGGGGGGGGGGGGGGGTAGGTTTTTTTTAGGTTTTTGGGGGGTGGGGGGTTTAGGTTTTTTTTTTGGAGGGGGGGAAGTGGTTAGGTTTTTTTAGGTATATTTGTAGAGTAACCAATGTTTTCATAACCGGATCGGACATCGAACCGGTCATCTTACTGGTTCACTGGTCCAACCGGTTGAACCGGTCGAACCGGATTTAAGAACCGGTTGACGTCATAATTAATATATAAAAGGTTAACTTATAATATTAACAAAATATAAATAATAGTATTTTTAGTTTCAGTTGTCAACACCTAAAATGTATGGACTGAAGTTGTTAATCATAAAATGGCAAGGATTATAACAGATCTTGAGTTAAAACTAGTAAGGGGCATTTATAAAATATTTACAACCCTAGTATATATAAACCTTTTTAAACCCAAAACTCAATTTTACAGCCGTCATCCCATCGTCTGTCTCTAGTAATTCTCTCTTCAGGGTTTCCCTGTTTGCTTCACTAATTCACAACTCAAACAACCAATCGACTACTTTCTACGGTAAGATCGTTCGAGCAACAACCGAAAATAATGCCGTCAACAAATGCAACAGCATATCCCACGTTTTTTTTTGTTAGATTCATTGCCATAAAAACAATTTTGTGGGGAGAGATGGGGGTTACAAGGTTACAGCTGAAAAGAAGATAAGTGGCAGTAGGGTTTTTTTGTGTATTAGGGGGAAAAGAGGGAAAAAATCCAATAAAAAGGAAATAACAGGTCGAACCGCCCAAACCGGTTGAACCGGGAAACGGAGATCGGATCGAACCGGACGATTTTTTAACAGGTTCTAAAAACAGCCAAACCGGATCGGAAGAAGTAGCGAACCCCGGTTGGACCGGTTGAACCGGCCGGTCCGAACCGGTTACGAAAACCTTGAGAGTAACTTTGATAGTTATTGATAATTACAAAAAAGCCACCTTGTCTTTTTGAGTTTTCCTTCAATTTGTATGTTTAGTATGTTAAGATTATTTGTACAAGAACTTTACCCTATATATATAGGGTGGGGTTCTAGAGTGAACACTAATGTATTTGTGAACTGAGTGAACAAATCCTGGCCATTGATCTACACACGTGTATGGTCAGGATCTCATCATCAAATCGTAAAATACACTAGCGTATTTCAACATCAAATGCTGGTCATTGATCTACACACGTGTATGGCCAGGATTAGTTCACTCAGTTCGCAAGCTACACTAGTGTTCACTCTTGAACGTAATCCTATATATATATATATATATATAGGGATGAGTTCATGCGAGAACCACCCTTATTGCGAGAACCAATGTGAACACAACCTAAAATAGCTAAAAACTAAGGGTGGTTCTCGCATTTTTTCACCTTTTTTTTGCATTTTTTTGCTTAGGTAAAATGTGTGGTCCAGAATGCTTCTCAAGTTTCTCATTTAGCCTACTACTTCTCACATGATCCTTATCCTATATATATATATATAGGGAGCCGCTAGAATGAGAACCACCACGAGTTATGAGAACCGCGAGAACCAAGTGCCACGGAGAGCCGTTGACCACGAAATTTTTTTTACACCTAGATCCGTATATTTTAAGACCGGGTGTAAATTTTGGGTTCAAACGGCGCGCCCGAGGGGGTAGTTTTTTACGCCCAAAGTTTGGTTAAAAAAAAAAGAAAAATTAAAAAAACCCAAACTTTGGGCGTAAAAAACTACCCCCTCGGGCGCGCCGTTTGAACCCAAAATTTACACCCGGCCTTAAAATATACGGATCTAGGTGTAAAAAAAATTTCGTGGTCAACGGCCCTTCGTGGCACTTGGTTCTCGCGGTTCTCATAACTCGTGGTGGTTCTCATTCTAGCGGCCCCCTATATATATATATATATATTAAAACGGCCCGTTTTGACAAGAACACAATTTGGACAGAACATGTTTTGACCCGAATCCGTGCTGACCTGACACCTGAACCGACCCAACCCACCCATATTGCCTGACTTACATTTAACTTATAATGCTATTGATCTTGCAGATTGGATAGCAGGGCTAGTCCAAACATTGCTCTATGCTGATTTCTTCTACTACTACTTTGAAAGGTAAAGTGACTAAACTACCCCTTAAATTTGAAATTGTTTTAACCTTTTACTCCTTGAATACAGTTGGAAGAATAATGTAAAGCTCCAATTACCAGCTTGAGGCTTGTCTTATAGTATGCACCGGTTGGTAGTTGAAGGAATCATACTTTTGTTATATACTTTTACAAAGATTATGTTGGTCATAACTTGGATAACAAGTGATGAATGTACTGAAGCTATTAAGTGTACATTGTTTTTTTTTTTTTTCAAAAATGTTTGGCCCTATGTGGAGTTGACCTGCTCAACAACCAACTTGAACTGAAGCATAGCAACAGGAACAACATAAGCATTTTAAATCCTTTTTTTAAATAGTTTGAATGTAATATAGTTTTTAAAATATATCTATCACATCATGATAGAGATCCGAATCTGATTAATAGGAATATAGATTGAAATTGAAATTGATACGAAGAAGATAATACAAAGATAGCTAACACCGAAGTGTTTCCAGGGCCTAGCCCTCTCTCACTGCACAAACGCAGGAGCCCTAATTGATCTAACAAACTTCTGCCTACCTATCATGACCTCATTTGTTCCTATTTATAGAATTATAAGTTGCACTTAACCCCCTTCTAGAATAGACAAATGACAATTAACTATAAACCTGATTATGATTCCTATCATTACTCCCCCCTTCAAAACAGTGTTGCCCTCAAGACTGGGAACGACAACTGACTCGACACCCAAGCGGAGGTTTCCTCGAGAGTGACTCAGGTGGCGACACTGCCCATGCACCACCCAAGAATGGCTTGAAGGCACATGAATACCGCCAATGAAATTTGCCGAACAGGAACCCATAACAGGAAGAAAGGATTTAGGAAGTAGTTGCCATAGCTGTGATTGAACGGAGGAGTCGGCTACGAAACCCAACAACAACGTCACTGCAGAAGATTGCTTCCCCCGATCAAATGGAGTGAAAACCCGAATCGACGAAAGAATATCAGCCAATTTGAGAGCAGTTTCAACCTGAATTTGGAGGCCCGAAAAGTCCGCAATGTTAATCGGAGCTTGCACAGTAGTCGAACTATTAGTAAGCGGGGCCTTACAATCCACTGCAGCAGAAATTAACTTCGAAACCTCATAGAAGTGGCGATTATCACTTGAAGGTGGAGTTGGATATGGAGGAACAGATGTAATGTCGGAAATCTCGTTGTGTATGGTGAAAACAGGGGCAGAAGACAGAGGTGAAGATAGAAATGGAGCTGCAGGATAAGCTTTGCCACCAAACAGGCCCAGATCTGGAGAGACCCGGCCCAAAACCGGTTTTCTGTTTAAACCATGGCCCACCACTGTTCCTGAGCCCAATTTTTCTTGTAAATCTACCGTCGTAACCCTAGTTTCCCTAAATTCTGAGAAACGTGAATCTGGAGGTCTAGTCGACATCAATTGTTCATGCTTACTCCAGCGTTCTTCAGATCTGGCTACTATTGCCTCCAATTGAGTTACCAGAGACGGAATACCACCAGACAAATCTCCATCGCAAGCAGATTTGGGACCAAAATCCCAATCGGAAACAGATTTGGGACGAGATTGTGCAGGTACCTCACCGAAATTGCCTCCCGAACCAAGCGACCCAGCAACAGTCTTCAATGTGGCTAATGTCGAGACCTCCGGTGCCGATTTAGCTGAAACAGAATTCGGAGGTCCAGGATCCACGAAGTCACCATCGTAAAACTGAACAAGCATAGCAACAATGAAATCTGACCAGGTAAGAAAATCACTTTTAAACCAGGAATTGAACCAATAAAATGGTTCATCATCAAAGGCAGCCATGACATAGGAGAAGCGCTCGCTTTCATCATCGATGTCATAATGGAGAAAAAACCGTTCAGCTTGACAGATCCAATGAGCAGGTGCAAAACCAGTGAAACGAGGTAAATCCATTTCTTCCAAAGCCATCTATGCGGATTGAGGGAACCGGCAGATCCGGCAGAAGCAGAAACTAGAATTTGGTGGAGAGCAGAGGTGTGGCAGGTCGGACCAATGATAGAGATCCGAATCTGATTAATAGGAATGTAGTTTGGAATTGAAATTGATACGAAGAAGATAATACAAAGATAGCTAACACCGAAGTGTTCCCAGGGCCTAGCCCTATCTCACTGCACAAACGCAGGAGCCCTAATTGATCTAACAAACTTCTGCCTACCTATCATGACCTCATTTATTCCTATTTATAGAATTATAAGTTGCACTTAACCCCCTTCTAGAATAGACAAATGACAATTAACTATAAACCTGATTATGATTCCTATCACATCATATATTTCAAATAGAATAGTTTAGCCTTACACGTTTAATAATTTAGGGTCCTGCTACAAACACCTCTTTGCCAAATTTTGGCACCCTCTATATGTCATGTATATCTCTATATCTATACGTGGCGTATAGTTTTTTCAATCTTCAACAAAAAAACGTTGCTGTCATATCATCTCTGATGATTGGGTTATATTTTCTCATGAAAAGAAAATATATATGACAAACACTTTTATACTATTTACTATGCTGTAATATACTGTAAGATCTAGTATAAGGCTATACTGTAGCTCTCACTTTTAAGGTTAGGGACTATACTATACGAGGCGTATAGGTGGCATATGAGTCTTAGTACACCCTGTGTAAACCTATACAAGACGTATAAATGTCGGTTGGGTGTTGATATAGAATGGTTATGTGTACAAATAGCCAAACCTATAATTTTTACCTAACCCGCCACAATGGTAGGGTTCTAGAGTGAACATTAGGTTGAGAGTGAACTGTGTGAACTAATCTGAGCCATTAATTGTTTAGATCTTGGAAATTTTAATAATCACAGTTTTGTAATTATTTATATGTAAAAAGTAAATGAAAAGGGTATAAAGGTAAATTGTTAACTACTTCTCTCTCAAATTAAAAAATTAATTACATTCTCTCTCATTTTTTCTCTCACTAATTAACTAATTTTTTAATTCTAAAAAATATAACCATTATATAATATATTGTTCCATCTAGAACATGATTAAAAACACTGTAGAAGTGAATGTACATATATGTATTATACGTATTCCCAATTTAAAAACGTATGTACATATATGTACATTAACAAATATTGTTCCATCCGATCATCTTCTTTAAGTGTACATGTCCAATTTGTAATGTTCACTTATGTACATTCACAATATACTTCTAAAACAGAAGTTAATGATATGGTTGTTCAACATGGTACATATGTGTATAGCAAGTATCTGAGATGATTGTTCGGCATTGTACATATGTGTACATAACAGTCTCAACACGTATATACATATATGTAGGGATGGCAATTGAACCTAAACCCAATGGGTAAACCCGAAACCCGACACATATGGGACGGGTTTGGGGTCGGTTCGGGTTTGGGACGGGTTTGGGGTCGGTTCGGGTTTGGGACGGGTTTGGGACTGTGAAGAAACACTGAACTAATTAAGAGGTTAATCAGTTTGGTTTATGTTCCTATCATAGTGGTTAATCTTCTTATGGCTTTCTGAGCTCCTTAATGACTGGGTTATCCTGCAAAACAGAACACCGTTACTCGTTAAGAGGGGAATATGGGGGTTTCCCTCTTAACCGGGCTCCGGCGTGAGAATAAGCGACCGTTTTGAGGAGATAAGTGTGTATTAAGAGTGAGAGTGAGGGAATAGAATGTTTAACCTGTGGACTGAGGTATCTCTTTATAGCCGGAGAGGTGTAAGAGGATGTGGGCTGATGGGCCTTGGGCCGGAAGGCGACAACTTGGAGGATATGCTCTTTGTCTCACTGGTGTCGATATCCACCTTTTTGTCTTTGTCTATTTTGGCAAGGTCTAAATAATTGTGGACTCTTTTTTGTCTTTGTCTATTTTGGCAAGCCCTAGATAAGTTGTCTATTATTATGGTAATTTTCCCAACTTAAAAAGTGCATAACTTTGAATTATTTTCAGTTTTTTTCTTATTAAGGTAGGACACCTAAATTAGTTGTTGTATCTTACGCAATTATTTAGGTCAGTAATTTCAATATGTATTTGATAGGTTGTACAATAAAACCTTTATAAATTAATAATCTTAATCAGTCCCAACTTGAGACAAGTATAAAATTGGACCCCAATAGATAAAATAATAAGCTAATAACTTTTTTTAAAATCCCAATGTATATATATTTGAATCAATTAGGAGCTATAGTTGATGTGATTTTAAAAAAAATTCAATGGACATTTTATAGTGATTAATTTCTAACCATGTTTAATGTACTTGGAGAAGAAATGTGCATTCAAACTTGTTTTTGTAATTTTTATTTTGGTATCATTAACTAACTATTTGTATTAAAAAAACAATGAACTTGACAAATTCAATTACTAATTGGACCCCAATAGATAAAATAATAAGCTAATAACTTTTTTTTTTAAATCCCAATGTATATATATTTGAATCAACCAAACTATAAATTAATAATTACCAATAGATTCCAAATTAGGAGCTATAGTTGATGTGATTTTAAAAAAAATTCAATGGACATTTTATAGTGATTAATTTGTAACCATGTTTAATGTACTTGGAGAAGAAATGTGCATTCAAACTTGTTTTTGTAATTTTTATTTTGGTATCATTAACTAACTATTAGTATTAAAAAAACAATGAACTTGACAAATTCAATTACTAATTGGACCCCAATAGATAAAATAATAAGCTAATAACTTTTTTTTAAAATCCCAATGTATATATATTTGAATCAACGAAACTATAAATTAATAATTACCAATAGATTCCAAATTAGGAGCTATAGTTGATGTGATTTTAAAAAAAATTCAATGGACATTTTATAGTGATTAATTTCTAACCATGTTTAATATACTTGGAGAAGAAATGTGCATTCAAACTTGTTTTTGTAATTTTTATTTTGGTATCATTAACTAACTATTTGTATTAAAAAAACAATGAACTTGACAAATTCAATTATTACTTTGTTAATGTACATTGGACTTGGAAATTTAAACGTCATACATTAAACTTCTTTAAATTAATAAATTATTAATTTATCGATACAATAATGTTTCGCTAAATAATTAAAATATTTCAACTCTAAGATTATTAATTTATAGAGGTTTATTTGAAAATACTTACCAAAATTTGAAATCCTTTATGTAATGTTGTAGTGATTAGTAACTCATCACTTTTATGTTAAGAACTAACTAGCTACATATAACATGTTAAACAACAAACCTGAACACCAATCATATAATTCCCTGTTGAAGATTCTCCTGTTCTAGGGCTGTTAGGAAGCAACTCTCTCACTTTTTCATCATCAGGATGAGTTAAAAATTCTTTGAGACTCTGGTTTACTCGAGCCTCCATGAAATTAACTCCTTTGTCGGTACACATGATCCGCATGTTATCCTTAACTTCTCCGGCAAAAGGATAGAACCGAGTTAGAATCTCAGACAAAGATTTTTTGAGATGTTTTGATACTGCCGTAGTACTAGTGTTACTTTCATTAGGAAAGAACAAGATCAAAGGAGTGTAGCAGTCATGAACAAGTTGGTCAATAAATGATAGATTGAATGTTCTTAGATGATGTGGAGTTGGCGAAGCTGGTTTAATGGTTTCTCTTGAGGTTATATCAATATCCACATTTTCATTGTTTTCCTTGTTATTTCTATTTGTAACATACGAAACTTTCAAAACCCTAATTAAATAAATGTCATAAATAGTGCGACATATTATTATGTCGGATATTCAACGTCAAGAACGTAGGTCAACTTTTAACCCAAAATAATCAAGGTATAATATCAAAGGTACTAAATAATAATAATAATTATAATATCTTATAGAAAAATGCAACTAAAGCATATATTAAGAATTAAAGATTGGTAAAACACATTTGTGTTTATGTTATGTCGAAAGAAGAAAAAAAAATAATAAATAAAATTAACTAAAATAAATAAATTATTAAATAAGGGAATTAAAGATGGAAGAATCAAATTCACAGTTATCAATATTCATCATTTCCAAATACTGATCAAATGTGATGCGCCATTATCTTCTATTCAAAATTTCATTGACGTAGATTACGGGATTTCGTATCCCTTTCAAACAAGGTAATGGTCCTTTTAAATCGATCCCAATCAAGCCATTAAAACCCTTCCAAAACGCTAGCCTTTACTCTCGAATCAATCTTTCTGCACACCTTCTATACTACCGACAAATCGCCTCCGCCGACCACCAGTTCTAACATATCTCGCCAGATTTGTTTCGCATGTTGTTGGTCTAGTTGGAGTCGAATCAAGATCGCCGAGCACCACCACCAGGATCGATTTAGCTTATCTTTCCATTCTATTGCTCCTCGTTTTGTAGCTCCATGATTGACCCTCGTTATTGTTTTGTTGGCCACCATTGTCGCGTTCTTTTAGTCGTCTCCGTTATACCAGTGATATATCGATAATTCTGAGCCACCGCTGCGTACCCACGGACTGGCCGTCTAAAGACCTCCGTTGAACCCGCTTCACCGCGCGTCTATTTTCGACCTAAGGTATCAATACTAAACCACTTCTCTTTACCACCAAGTCGTTACTTCATGAACCTATTACATGAACGATTGTAGATGATGCAAATTATTTGGTCATAACTTCCTGTTTTCGTGATTCACACTTGTTCACATTACGTGGAATTTTTGAAATAAACAGTGGTGGTGAAAAAAAAAAAAGAATTAAGATTGTGAAGTAAACATTGTTTTTTTTTCCGATCACCGGAGTAAGCGACCAGCTCACTACCATATCATATTTCTTCATTCTTATTTATTAATTAATAATAGTTTATTTTGTCCTTTTGGAAAAGTGGATAAAGAAAACAGGTTTTGTAGAAATCCAAAAGATGATGTGCTGGACATATTTACATTTGAAATACTATTATTATTTTATTGTGCATATATATATATATATATATATATATGGTAGGGATCCTAAGAGAAGTCCACCCTATTTGAGAAAGAGTAAACTGCTAAATTCGTCCCTGAGGTTTGACTCAAATTGCTAGATCAGTCCAAAATCAAGTTTTGTTGCTAAAACAGTCACTGAGCCTAGTTTCTGTTGTTATTTCAGTCCAATAAATTAACACCGTTAGAACCTCTGTTAATGAATGGGTAAAACTGCTAAATCCATCCCTGAGTTTTGATTCAAGTTGCTAGATCAGTCCAAAATCAAGTTTTTTGAATTTGTTAATTATAAACTTATTTAGGTATATAATTTTTCTAGACTTGCATTAATTTTTTGAATTTGTTAATTATAAACTTATTTAGATTATAAACTTATTTAGGTATATAATTTGCAAGTCTAGAAAAATTATTTGTTAGTTATTTTGATTATTATTATTATTATTATCATTAAATGTTTACTAATTATATACTTAAGTATTTTAAATAAGATAATACTTAATTTAAATAAAATTAGTTTTAAAAATATAAATGTAGCTTTTTTGAAGAGCGCAATTTAACCGGCCCAGCCTTAAATACTATACTGATTTTATTTTGATGTTGTTATTGTAGTTGTTGTTACCATGTAAATATTTAGTATTTATTTAAGGATTTAAATAAGAAAACAGTTAATTTAAACAATATTTAGTTATGAAAAATACAAACATTATATGTAAATTTAAATATTAAGAAATTAACATAATTTTTATGTATTTTTATTTAAATTGTAATATTTAATGTTTAATATTTATCAATTATTATAATTTAATATTTGTATTATAAAGTTCTTTTATTCATTTTTTCTACTTAATTAAGTGGTTTCGTATTTAATAATATTATCATTCAGGTGAGGTCAGACAACATGTCGTGTCAAACCAGTGTTTAAGACAGGTCAAATAAAATTGCGCTCTCCAAAAGAGCTACATTCTGTTTATATTTTTATAACTAAACACAAATTTAAATTATATATTTAGGGTAGACTTGTAATTTATCTTAAATTTTAAGACATTTAAGAAAATATATAATGCATTTGGTACAAGTATTGATGCATTAAGAACCTGTCATTTACCATTTTTTTTCTCTTGTGATATTAATGATTTATTCAACGAACATAAATATAACTGGACCCGCCTTAAACTGTATTTGGGTATTATTATTGTTATAACTTTGTAAATATTTAGTAGTTATATACGTAAGTATCTAAATAAGATCACACTTAATCTAAATAGTATTGAGTTATAATTAACAAATTATATACCTAAATAAGTTTATAATCTAAATAAGTTTATAATTAACAAATTCAAAAAATTAATGCAAGTCTAGAAAAATTATATACCTAAATAAGTTTATAATCTAAATAAGTTTATAATTAACAAATTCAAAAAATTAATGCAAGTCTAGAAAAATTATATCAATAAATAAGTTTATAATTAACAAATTCAAAATGTAACACCCCAAAAATGGGTTTGGTAATTTAAACCCGGTTAAAATAAAGGAACGGGTAAAAATATTGTTAGGGGTAAAAAAATGAACCCGTAAATGAATATTAACTAGGAATAATTAACCTAGTTGAATATTAGTAGAGTTGGTATTAAACGAAGGGTTGTAGCCTTATTTAATTAAAACGAAACATGAGGGACCAAAGTAAACAACTTGAAAGTTGTTTTATTAAAAGAAAACAACACACACATACACACACATCGTGTGTGTGTTCATCATCGAGCAGGGAAGGCTCCCATGGAGCTAAAACCCTAGTTCTTGAAGAATCTCCAAATTTAAAGGCTAAACAAAGCCCAAATTCACAACCGAACATGAATTAATGATCACCTTCACAAGGGGATCATAAGGTATGTCTTAAAACTTAGATTTGATGATCTTGTTTGAAGTGGGTTATGATCAATCCATGAATTTGTATGAAATTAAGGATGTAGAGGTGTTAGAAACACCAAATAGAACTTGTGTTATGAATAATTTCAAGTAATTTGGTGATTTAGAATGAAACCCATTGCATGAGTGTGAAGATGATGATCATGATGAACTTGTAGATGTTATAGTGTGATCTTGTAATGTATAAGGTGTTATATGGTAGACTGAGATAGATAAACTTGATGTGGAAATTATGATTATGAGATTTTGCTTGAATGTGATGGTTCATAAGATGAAATAGGGTAGAACATGCTTAAAGCACTTGTACATTATGCTTAGAAAGTGATATGCACACCAAGTGTTTGATGAAATGCTTAGGAGAAAATGATAAGTGGGATTGTATGCTAATAATGAATAATTGTTTGTAGGATGTGTTGATGATGTATTAGACAATAGATTTGTATAAGGAATGTGTTTTGAATGGATTACAGGTAGGAAATTAGTTTGATAAGATGATATGGTAAGAAACCTTCCTTAAAAGGTATGTATGCTCATGTATGCTAATCATGTTATGATGAATGTGATGACATGTACGGATAGGAGTTATGTCAACATGGGCACAACCATGGAAGGCAACGGGCCAAGGATAAACACGGAAGCTATGCTTGAACTCGGACGCACGAGGTAAGTGAACTCCGAACTTACCCTTTTGTTTGGTACAGTAGTTATGATATATGGTAATTATTGAATGTAGTGTGAGAAGATATGAATCGAGGTTGTTACTAAGCTAAGTTTTAGTACAAATGAGTTGGGAATGGTATAGAAAGAGATTCGATTAAGATTGGGTAAGAAAGGAAACTTACATAATGAATTAGGCTTAAAGATGATTTAAGGAGGTATACATGTAGGATGTAAATTGTAAGTGTATAAATAGAAAGTGAATACATGCTTGAGTGAGTATTTAATTATATGTTGAATGAATAAGATGAGTTACGGGTATTCGAGAATATGTTCGTATGAAGGGAAGCTAATGATACTAACCGTTTCTATTGAGAATTAATGTAAAGTATAGGCATGTTAACAATGGAAGTGAAGGTTAACTCCGCAATCCGATGCTAGTGATCGAATGGATGCATGAAGGGGCTGGTATAAGAGAAAGCAGGATATGTTGACGCCTTGCTATGCATGTGTTAAGATTTACTTTTATTATGTCACCTGTTGTTAATAATTTGACTGAATGTGGTGACTGCAGGTCGTACAGGGTTTTGGATGTTTCATCAAGAGGTGTACGCGGTTGAAGATCGAGTCAAGTCAAGGACTGTACGTGGGGGTATATGTGGTCACTTAATTTGATATAAGTATATTAGTTTTTGATTAATTTATAGAAAGGGATTGATGTATTTAAGTGAAAGAAAGATTATCATGTAAGAAATTTTAGGTTTGTACTTTCCGCTGCATGTTAAGGGTAAAAACGTGATTAGGGCGTCACACAAAAACTTGATTTTGGACTGATCTAGCAACTTGAAACAAACCTCAGGGACGAATTTAGCAGTTTTACCCATTCATTAACTGAGGTTCTAACGGTGTTAATTTGTTGGACTGAAATAGCAACAGAAACTAGGCTCAGGGACTGTTTTAGCAACAAAACTTGATTTTGGACTGGTCTAGCAATTTGACTCAAACCTCTGGGACGAATTTAGCAGTTTACTCTTTGAGAAACTTGAGAAACAATCTGGACCACACATTTTCCCTAAGCAAAAAATGCAAAAAAAGGTGAAAAAAATGCAATTTTTTTTTTTTTTGGAAAAATCGCAGCTTTTTCTTTAAGGATTAAATTTTTTATTTAAAAAAAATTTGGGATTTATACAAATGTGTATATTGTCAATTATACATATATGTATATACATGTTTAAAATTGAAAAAAATATGTGTTATAAATCCTAAATCTTATACCATAAACACTAAGGGGCTGTTTGGTAGCCTCTTAATGACCATTCAGATGCTACCTCTTAATGGTTTAAAACCTCTGAATGAATAAGAGGTAACATCAAGTCTGAATGGTTAAGAGGTAACCTCTGAATGGTAAATCATCACATGTCACATTCTTCTACCTTCTCATCGGTAAAATTCTTAATGGTTCCATTAAGAGGTAGCCTCTTAATGACCATTCAGAGGCTACCAAACAGCCCCTAAAGCTAAACCTTAATGCTAAACCCTAAACCCTAAAGCTAAACCCTAATGCTAAACCCTAATGCTAAACCCTAAAGCTAAACCCTAATTCTAAACCCTAATGCTAAACCCTAAAGCTAAAACTAAACCCTAAAGCTAAACCCTTAATGCTAAACCCTAATGCAAACCCTAAACCCAAAAGTTAAAGCTAAACCCAAAAGCTAAACCCAAAAGCTAAACCCTAATGCTAAACCCTAAAGCTAAACCCTAAACCATAAAGCTAAACCCTAAACCCTAATGTTAAACCCTAAATAACACTTATTTTTCAATTTTAAACATGTATATACATATATGTATAATTGACAATATACATATATGTATAGTTAAAAGATTAACAATATACCCATGTGTATAAATCCAAAAAAAAAAAAATTTAAAAAATAAATTCTTAAAGAAAAAGCTGCGATTTTTCCAAAAAAAAAAATATATTTTTTGCATTTTTTTACATTTTTTTGCTTAGGGAAAATGTGTGGTCCAGAATACTTCTCAAGTTTCTCAAATAGCCTACTACTTCTCACATGATCCTTATCCTATATAACATGATCCTTATCCTATATATATATATAGGATAAGGATCATGTGAGAAGTAGTAGGCTATTTGAGAAACTTGAGAAGCATTCTGAACTACACATTTTTCCTAAGCAAAAAAAATGCAAAAAAATGTAAAAAAATGCAAATTTTTTTTTTTTTTTGAAAAAATCGCAGCTTTTTCTTTAAGTATTTAATTTTTTAATTTTTTTTTTAAATATTTTTGGGAATTATACACATGTGTATATTGTTAATCTTCTAACTATACATATATGTATATTGTCAATTATACATATATGTATATACATGTTTAAAATTGAAAAATAAGTGTTATTTAGGGTTTAGCATTATTATTTAGGGTTTAGCATTAGGGTTTAGGGTTTAGCTTTATGGTTTAGGGTTTAGCATTAGGGTTTAGTATTAGTATTTAGGGTTTAGCATTAGGGTTTAGCTTTTGGGTTTAGCATTAGGGTTTAGCTTTAACTTTTGGGTTTAGCTTTATCTTTAAGGTTTGCATTAGGGTTTAGCATTAAGGGTTTAGCTTTAGGGTTTAGTTTTAGCTTTAGGGTTTAGCTTTAGGGTTTAGCATTAGGGTTTAGAATTAGGGTTTAGCTTTAGGGTTTAGGGTTTAGCTTTAGTGTTTATGGTATAAGGTTTAGGATTTATAACACATATTTTTTCAATTTTAAACATGTATATACATATATGTATAATTGACAATATACATATATGTGTAGTTAAAAGATTAACAATATACACATGTGTATAAATCCAAAAAAAAAAAATTTAAAATAAAAAATTTAATCCTTAAAGAAAAAGCTGCGATTTTTCCAAAAAAAAAATTGCATTTTTTTCACCTTTTTTTGCATTTTTTGGTTAGGGAAAATGTGTGGTCCAGATTGCTTCTCAAGTTTCTCAAATAGGGTGGACTTCTCTTAGGATCCCTACCCTATATATATATATATAATAAAAGGAAGCTGGTGTTTTTCTTTTGAAATTGGATATAAGTAATTGTCGGATCTTCATCCAAATACTTTCATGTCAACAACCATAAAAATATATACGTATATATAAGCCAAACAAACCAACCAGGGAACTCACATAAACTAAGAAATATATTAATAAAGTCATAATGTATTAACACAAACTAGTGTTGTTTATTGGAACACTAAATGAAATTTTTGTACACATATAACTATGAGTTAAGTGTTTTATAACTAAGATATTAGAGAAAAGAATTAATATTATTTTTTTTCTAAGTACACTCGGTATTTTTTTTAGAAGTCCTCTTTAAACAACAAGACAACACAGTTCAATATATAGTATTTCTAAACGTAATAATGTTGTAGGGTTTCGTGACGTTTGATCCAAGCTTAGGATTTACTACGGTCATCGTTAATTGCTTAAGGTACGGATTTTGTGGTGTCTTGCTCTTAGCATAATTGTTTTAATTCATGATATCGTATTCGTTCGTTATTGCTACCTGAATCGTTGAGTTTTCTACGTTCTCTAATTATTGTTACATACAACGTATCGAGTTATTGTCCTTGCCACGCATGCGATAAGTTGCACATTATACTCATTGTCGCATGTTCCCATGACTTTTATTATTTATCTTCGGCTAGATGTGATATAGCCTTAGTGTATTTGCCTTGAATTGAGTAAATTGTTTCATTGACCTCAATACCCGAGCATATCCACCTATGGGGACATAGGGCGTCATCATAGGCACAGTTGACGTGCACCATCCGTGGCGGTGCGAAAGGCCCACGGCGTCTCTATATTGTATTGTGTGCTAAGTGATTGCACTTATTGATTATTGAGAGGCGTATGGATCGATCCTAGGAGTGTAAGTGTTAGTGGTAGTGGGATATGTGTGAGTGCCCACATCCCCTCTACATAATGGTGCATTGGAACTGCAGCTAATGTACAAAGTGTTAGTGTTTATTGTTAGTGGCTCACATGGGTATTTCTAATATACCTTTATGGTATTCATCAGTGATCATTCAGCGTATGGTATTGTTTGCATCGTTAAAGTGTTTAGTGTATTTGCTTCTATCATTTATGTGTTAGTGCTATTGTTTCTCCGTTACTGGGCAATTTTTGGCTCAACCGTTTCTTTTTGTTGTTTTCTTTATTATGTCTTAAACAGGTACTCAGGGAAATCGGGGAAATGTGTGAAGAGTGATAATAAAAAGCTAGAGTTGGAACAAGGAGTTTAATAAAACCTTATATTCAATAAATTTAGGCACTTATGTTATTCCGTTGAGACCGTTATGTCATTTTGGGGATTTTTGTTTTTAAACCTATGGAATTTATGTTTTAATTAAGTTATTAATTATCTCTGATTACCAAATTGTGTAACACGTCAGCCCAAATCGGGGTGGCGTGTTACACTATTCTTCCCCCACCTGCAAATAATCACGTTACAACCTATGCATGCATGAGATATAAAAGTTTGATTATAGCTAAAAATCGAAAACAAATTACACAACTAAACTCATCCGCTCACTCAAGAAGAACGCTACGACTGCGGGGGAGTATTAGACTATGGGCCCACGGACTCAGTTAGGTTTCTAGGGTTACTCGTAATCTCTGTATATTGTAACCTACTCATTCAATAATGATTAGTCAATCTTTCATAATCTTACACTATTCTTCTGCAAATAATTACGTTACAACCTATGCATGCATGAGATATAAAATTTTGATTATAGCTAAAAAACGAAACAAATTACACAACTAAACTCATCGGCTCACTCGAGCAGAATTTATGGCCATGTTTGATAGAATTCACCAGGCCGTAAATGAGCACTTTGATAAACAGATTCAAGACAAAATAACGTTTAGTTCTCATCGGATAACCAAACAAAAGAAAAAAAATGTTTTTGTTTTTACTTTTTGCTGATAATTTTTTACATTATAGCTTCAATAAATTTTATATCTTGTCAACTCTTAATGTTTGATTGTCGATGATATTTCTTTATTTATTTTGGAGTATTAAAGGGCTATTTGTTTAGCTCTTGCCTCTTAATGGTTCATACCTCTTACTGATTCAGCACTTAATGGTTCAGACTGTTTGTTTCGCGAGCAGATGTCTTAATGGTTCTGACATTTGCCTTTGAATGGTTAGGTTTCATACTGAGTCCGAATGGTTAAGATATCTAATCTGAATTGATTATATTGGCTCTTAATGGTTCAGACCTCTTACTGATTCAACACTTAATGGTTCAGACCTCTTACTGATTCAGCACTTAACCATTCAGAAGTTGTCAAACAGCCCCTAAGATAGATGGAGTGTGGTTCCAAACCTGAAGTCGGTTCCGGAATCGTTAACCTGTTTTGATGTAGTGTATTGGTGACCATAAAATAAGGATGACAACATCATGGATATTGGCCATCCCACTGACTTCAAAGCATGAGAACAGCAACCCGAATTCGAACCTCCATGAGGACGATTATGTTGGTGACAATTGAGGAATCGTCGGGTTGCTTTATGGGCTGAGAGTGAGACTAACCACCTCATTTTCAATGACGATCAGCTAACCACCCGACTCATTGTTTTTATAATCATAAACCTACAACTATAGTTTGAAAAGACAACCCTTATCTTTTTTACATGGTCAAATGACAAATTTAATGCTATTTGAAAGACATATCGTATTAAATAAACTACACATCGTATTTATATCGATTGGTCTCACACCCTTCTCAAATCAAACGTACATGTGTCTTTCAGCTCATTAAGAGACACCGTATTAAATAAACTACACATCGTATTTATATTGATTGGTCATCGTATTTATATCGAATGGTCCCACACCCTTCTCAAATCAAAACTACATGTGTCCCACCTTACTTACCCAACTCTTTATGCCCCCTACCCTTTCTTCCAACGATAATGCATCACATGTTCCTTCGAAGGTGTAGCAACATCGGAACACCAACCTGAGTACCCGACTAATTTACACTTAATTTGCCAACCTCGCCACGATTCACTTATTTGGCTTGATTAGACAAACACCAGCTCCCCTACATGGAAATAGAGTAAATTGCATTTTTTTACTTTATGTTTCACCTAAATTTCAGACGATATCTTTTAACTAACGAAATTACAGTTAATGTACTTTATGTTTTAACATTTCCACAGGTAGTGTCATTTTGCGATAACCCAGTTAAAGTTTTAGGTTTAGTTCACACACGTACAAAGTACGCGAGGGTACTTTGGTCATTTTCTTCACTCTTTCACCAGCGTTTAAGTTGCTCCCCCAACCAACTAACCTGATAACTCTTTGTTCTCCTAGTATCAAAACCTTGTTCACTGAAAGGTGATAACCCTCGAAGGGATTTGCAGCGGACTTATCAAATGGTTTTGATTCCATGATAACAGCGAATTAATGACAAAGTGTGAATATAGAGAATGAATGGACAATTAGACAGTTATGGTTAATTGTCTTGGTACCGAGAAATGTTCCCGGCAACCGATATATATACATGATGAAGATGAACAGTTGTGGGGTTGGTTGAAATTGGCGGGAGTAACCGCTATTCGAAAATGAGATCAACAACCGACACACCCATTCATCTATATCGTTACATACATACATATTAAACTATAATTTACCTAAGTTTAATACATAAGAATATATAAATTATGTTTATCATTGTCTAATACTCTCCCCTAAACATAATTGTGTTTAAGAGAGTGCTTGAGAACACTATCGTTGGCATCATCAACAGCAGCCTTTACCCTGTTAAAATCAAATCTTCTCCTTGAGTTGAGTCTCTTGATTTCCTTCCAGCTATCTCCGGCGAAGAGTGCATAATGATCCGATGGATTTTCAGCGATCACTTGACTGACATCATTCCTCCTTTCCTGACCTGCATCTTGTTCTTCATCATCTCCTTCACTCCGGCAGCCTCTTGGTTCCAACCTTTTTCCCAGCACATCTTTTTCTTCTGTCATTTCTTTATCATGAACGTTCGATTGAATAGTTTTAAACTTGTGGTAATAGACAAGAACATCTAAGTACATTGCGTACATTAGACGCATTAATTCACCATCACTATATTCGAAACCTATTTCTTTTGCTATCATTGGCCAGAGATTATTATCTATTACTTGTCGATGTCCTCCTTCTCGTTCTATTATCAGATACAGATCTAACAAACACACTTTACGATTGTTTGAGGCATAGGCCGGAATTGGCCTCGTCGTCACCCCCAGTTTCTTGGTTATAAACCAATTCACCATCTCCTCAAACTTGACTTGCAGTATGAACTTATACTTTCCGACATATTCATCGTCGTCCATCATGTCGAGTAAAGCCTTACAATCTAAAAATTCTTTGAATTTCATGGTTTGAAGTATCATCACATTCCAGTCCGGTTCATCGGATGATATATCCAGTTCTTTAAAATATTCATTCAAGAATTTTGTTTTGAACTTCATAAATTCAGGCTCCTTTTTCATCATCGTTTGTTTTTCCATTACACCTATTTCTTCTTCTTTTGTCATTCCCGATGTTACACTTCTGATATTGTTTAAAGGAACACTAAACGTCGGAAACAGTTTGCACTTGTCTCCGGTGAATTTCACCGTGAATCCTTGTGTTATTAATTGATCGAAACTTAAAACATTTCTGTCTATGTCTTGAGTATATAACACGCTTTGTATACGGATTTTCTCTGTCCCAGAAACAACATCTACAACACCTATCCCCCTAATGAAGTAAAACTGATTTTCACCAGTTTTAGTTTCAACATCGGTCATGCACTTGATACGCTTAAACATATCTAGATTTCCTGAAAAATGATGTTTTAGAGATTTGCTTACATACCACATGTCCGACCAAAAACCTCCATCGGTTCCTACCACGAGATATTATGATTTCTGACTTTTTCTGTGATCTTCATCTTCGTCATATTGTTGTTGTGTCCCCTTGTTAATTGCGAGACGTATTAACTGAGAATCTTCATCATCTTCCTTCTTCTTGCAGTTTGAAATTTGGTGTCCCGGATAGTTACAGTAGTAACACCGCCTTGTAAGCCACTTCCGTTCCCGTCTTTCGTCTTAGCAATGTTGGCATGGTAATGTTGTGGAACTTACCCTGAGATCAGAATTTCCTGGCGCTCTGATACCACTTTGATAACCCTCGAAGGGATTTGCAGCGGACTTTTCAAATGGTTTTGATTCCATGATAACAGTGAATTAATGACAAAGTGTGAATATAGAGAATGAATGGACAATTGGACAGTTATGGTTAATTGTCTTGGTACCGAGAAATGTTCCCGGCAACCGATATTGTTGGGATTGAACCCTACCAGAGGAACAGATAATGAAAGCCAAAACCAGGTCACTACAGTGGATTCCTAATAAACAGCTGTTTACAGTAAGTCTTCTCCCTTGAAAGTGATTACAACTGCTGAAGGCCTTATATCCACTGCCCGCATACAACTGCTGCTGTTCTGCGTAACTACTGATGAAGCCTAGAAAGACTGTTGGAAACTAAGCACTGCTGGTACAAACTGCTGATGACAAAGCACTGCACAATCAAGGACTGATCAACCTTGAGGAAAGCACTGATGAATAGAAAGAGCAGTAGTTTAGTATATCATCTGTTTTATGTATCGTTAGTGGTTAGGCTTAGCAGTGTTTGTATAAGAACAGTAGATACAGGTTGTTAGGCTGTTAGACGTCGATTTCATGGTGACGTCAGCTGAGATGCCTCAGCGGTTTGGTTTGTCTATAAATGGAACAGTACCCTGTACTGTTACATTTGATTCGTTCTGAGAAAGTTCTTCTTCTCAGTTCAATCCTTTCATCTTGTGCAACCAACCACTATAGTATCAGGCTGAGGGGGAGCTTAGTTTGTAAGCTTGCATTGTAATCTTTTGCTTTGAATTGTAATCTTTCGACTCTATGAAAAGCAAACGTTTATCAAACTATTTTCTCCTTTGATTGTGTTTACAAAGTTTGTTATTTATTTCCGCTGCACTTTACATTGTTTCATATTCATTAATTGTTCAAATCATACAAACAAACACAATCATGAGGGCCTCCAATCCTAACAATTGGTATCAGAGCCTGGACAGTCAAAATTTGATCTAACAATCAATTTGACATAACAGTTCGGCTCATAATTCATTGATACTAAGGTTGGGTGCATTTAGTTGAAAAACAGAGTACCGAGTAAACCATGTTCAAAATGGTTATTCAAAAACTCTGTAAATCAACCAAGATGTCATATGACACACAAATTTCACACAACAAGTGATTTCATGCACAAGACACTCATGGTTTCTAGATCTGAAAACATATCTGTTAAACTATGAGATTATTTCTTATTTTTAAATTTGATTTCAACTATTGTTATGAATTTTGGGATGTTTTCATTATATTAGATGCTAAAGTATGAACCTCAGATTAACAAAACCTAAGTTCATAAAAACATTGGTGTTTTGCTAACATAAAAAGAGGGAAATTAAAACTTTAGTCATTTGATCTTATGTGTTGAAAAAAAAACAGGTTGAGATCCTCAAAAGGACAAATTCAACCATGTTAAAATACATTCAGAAAATCAGGGATCAACATAGTCCATATCATATGTAGTGTGAGATTGGTTAAAAAACCTGTGCAAACATGACCAATTCTCTGAAAACACTACTGCAAAATGATATTGGATTAAGGTTTCTCTCAAAGACCTCCCAGTAAGTAATTCATTACTTATAAATGGGAAGGGTAAAAAGGGAAGAAGAAATTCACAAAAACTCAGAAGTGTGTTCATCTCAAATTTCTGAAGTCAGAAGAAAAGAGTATAAACATAAAACACTGAAGAGTCAGAGTTTAGGGTAATAATGGTCATTAAGCAACTGTGTGCATTCATCTGTTCACGAAAAGGTTTAGGTAAAAATGGAAATTCCGGTGAATGAACTTTAAAGAGGAATAGACAAATCTTTAAAATCATCACATGGTTCTCAAAAACTCATGTGTACATGTATCCTCAATTCTGTTGTCAATCAATCAACAAGAAAATGGTACTAAACAGTGGTCAAAATGTATTTAAAATTTCATACGACAGTTGTCAAACCACTGACCATTTTCATAAACTTGAAGATGATGTGATTACGTATTTTATTGTAAATATACCAGATCCTTTTTGATGCTATTCTCAGAAAAACCTTTATCCATTTTTATACAAAGGATTTTCTCTAATAACCAGGATATATTATTCTTTTTTTTTAAGAATAATATATTTTGAACTTTTGCTTGTTTTTGTTGGCAATAGTTTCAATTTCCTGTCAGGATATGGTACCTTATTTTTTATTGGTATTATTGTCCTCATAAATGGGTCAAAAGGAAATGGTGCATATGTCAAGGTCATGTCATACTCAGGGTTGTTTTAAACACTAATCAAAGGTTGATTGCTAAACAGTGCTTAAACTACTGGGGCACTCATGTTTTAATTTGGATATTAAACGAAAATGAGTTGCCTTAGCAAAAAGTTCTCATCATCCGGGGTACCAAACCACTGTCAGTAATTCGTAAGAATTTCAAAAGGAAATTGACATGTGGCAAAACCTTGAATGAAAATCTCTGTAAAAAGTTGCTGAAAATGAACTTTCAAACCATTGCCATTATTTTAACCCTAACCACTGCTTTGCTCAAACGTCTGTTTACTAAATAGTGTCCACTGCTGAAAGTCAACCTCTGTTCCTTCATTTTGCTTGGCAAGCACTGATGTTCAAAATCAGTGTCTTATCCACTAATAGTAAAAATCTTCCACTGTTATCACTTTATTACCGTTGTAACTACTGATGCCTGGTACATCAGTGGCTCTCAAAACAACTGTCCTCCATTCTTCATCCATATCATCAGAGCACGTGGTCAGTTTTTAGCCTTCAGATCATAATAACCGCTGCCACATCAGCGATCACTTTTTCCCTAAATAAAACCTTGATCAAAACCCCCAAACAGGGTTTTACACTGTCGAATTGAATTCCAAAGTTCTCTTCTCAAAGCAGTTTCCAACCTTTCTTCCCAAATCACTCTCCGATCTTTCTTCATCAAAATGACGAAGTCAAAATCAAAATCAAAATCTAAACCAAAATCACCATCATCTTCAAAAGAGGTCGCTCAAACGACTGAAGAACCTGTTGAAATCCAGTACAAATCTTCACACAATTATTTGGGTTTACTTACGAAACCCTCAAACAACCATACCTTTGATTCCATCATCGACACCATATCTGCATCAAAGTACAAAACTTTGTTGACAGCAGATGCTCCCATTTACTTGCAAACCCAGAGAGAGTTCTGGAAAAATACTACGCTTGAAAAACAAGACGGAAAAGTAGTAGCCATTAACTCCTCGATACAGGGTAAAGCGATTCAAATCACTCCGTAATCAATCTCAGAAGTCTTCAAACTCGATGATCAGAAAGGTAAAACTTCTTTTGATAAAAACGAGTTAAAAGCTGATTTTCTGAAAAGGGGATATGCAGAACAATCAAAGATAGATACCTTACAAAAAGGTTATTTCCCGTCTGCACCCAGATTTTTATTTCACACACTTTTAATGTGTGTTTCAAATAAAACAACAGCGTTTAACGAAATATCATTGAAGATTCAATGCCTGGGCTATGCCATTTTAAATAATAAAGATTACAACTATTCCCAAGAAATCTTCAATGACTTGGTAAAGAATGTTGATAGCAAAGCATTTTTACTCTTTCCAAGGTTTTTAAGCTACTATTTTAAACAAAAATTTGAAAAAGAAAATGAAAATGTGCCAAAATAAGGTGTTTATTTTCAAATAAAAAGTTTAACACCTGAAACATTCACTAGAATGTTGGCACCAATAAAAACAAAAGCAAGGGTGTCTGAGCAGAATTTAGCAGTTACCACTGCTCCTCAGACATCTGCTGCTGAGCCCACTGCTCCAGGTGATCATAGCAGCACTACCACTGCTTTGAAACCCACACCTGACATTACCAAAAAGACCAAAAGAAAATCTTACAAAAAGCCCACTAAACCCAAGAAAAAGGCAACTCTGGAAGATGAGATCCCAGAGCAACTGCCTGTGACAACACAAATGTCAGTACAAACCACTGCTGCTACTTCCTCACAGCAGTTGGTAGAAAGATCTCCACCATTGCCTAAAACCCCTCCTGCATCCTCACAAAAGGATCAGGTTGTAATCACAGGGACCCCACAATATGAAGCTCTGGATTCAATCGGATCCATCTTCCTCAGTCCTGATCCCAAGGACATGTCTCTTTCAACTCCCATACCCTCACCAATAATATTACCACAATCTATGCTACCTTTGTTTCATGCAGTTGATATAGCACAGACAAAAACCAGTTCCTCTCAATCACTCATCAAAGATAGTACACTCCAACAAGTGATTGGGTCTGATGCTTATACCTCTGCTATCCCAGCAACATCTGAGGAGGTTACACCCCCTGAGTTACAAGTAACTCTCGGCGGTAGTTCAAGTGGAGCAGCAACTACAACTGGTGGATCAACAGATCTTCAGTTGGACAGTTGTTTCATTAATAAGACTCCCTTGAAGGCAATTTCTTCCATAGCACCATCGGTAACCACCAGTGAGTTGGTTCTAACCACTGGTACCATCAAAGGTTTATCAAGTGCTGAAGAAAGAAGTCCCCAGTACCAAGAACAAGGGGCATCAATGAGTGATTTTTGGGACTCAGTTCCTAAGTCACACATTGATACAACCACTACAGGTGGGGATTCAGATGATCCCATTAAAATGGGTGATGATTCAAAGTATCAGGAATTGACGGTAAGAGTTGAAAAACATGAAACCTCGGTTGCTGAAATAAAGGATATGGTGCAAGAGATTCTAAAAGCTCAAAAAGCACAATCCACTGCTGCTTCAGCTCAAGCACACAACCTGCATTTGCTGCAAATGAGCTCTGGAATCTTTTTCAACCCTTGCTAGAAAAGCAAAAACAAACAGCTAATCAGCGGCATAAAATGCATATAAAAATGCTGACAAACATGGTGGAGTCAAGATTCAAAGATACTCAAGCAGACATCAAGGCTATAAAGGCCAGCATACAAAAGACTGCCCATGGTGAAAAAGTTCCCCCCACTATCCTTTTTATGGATAACCCCCTTGCAGATAATGCCAAAAAGGGGGAGAATGTCAAACAGATGAAGAAAAAGGGAATTGAAGATGGTCTGCATGTTGAACCAGAACAAGGAAAACAACCATCTAAAATCTCAAAAGATTCAAAATCTCAAACTTCCATCCAAACAGCTGATACAGCAGTAGTTACAAAAACTGCCATCATTAGCCAAACAGTTGTCATTTCATCAACACACACAACTTCACCACACACCACCAAAACCATTGCCATACCACCATTACCTCCTGTTATAAAACAGAAGACAACATATGTTAAAACATCTTCTGTAATGACAACAGTGGTTGAAGCACCAGTTATTTCAACAACTGTTAGTCAACCACAAACCACTGCCACTCAATCTCAAACCACTGAGCCACCCAAAACATCTTCTGCCTCTCCTACAATAAAAAGGAGAAGGATCTTCATACCCTATGACTCACCACCATCATCACCACCATCAAAAACTACCTCATCACCTTCAATCCCTGCTCAAAAGCAGAAGACAACTACTGACACATCAATAGTTGTAATGACAACAGATGTTGAGACACCAGTTGTTTCAACAGCTGTTAGTCAGCCATCCACCACTGCTTTCACCAGTTGTAACATCCGTCAAATTGGATTCCCAAAATCCGACCCGTTTTGAAATTTTGGATCCTAATCCTTGAAACTCAGAATTTTGTTTCGCGAAATTTAAAATAACTGATGCGAGATTTTTATTCAGATATTTATTTGGTTAAAAAAAATCAATATAGTTATTTATTTAATTATTCTAATTTAAAAGTTTGCTTATATATATAAACTAGTTAGTTATTAGTTATTAAGGTTGCATAACCTAACCAAGTTAACTTATATAGTTAGTTTTGTTAGAGTTCAAAGTTAGTTTGAAGTAATATAAGTTAACCTAGTTAGTAAACCGAGTTAATTAACCTAGTTAATTCGATGAGTTATAATGAGAGTTTAAGCTAGACCAATTAACCAAGCCAGTTTATTCAGGTTAGTATAGTTAAGGGACCTAAAGTGATACTTTTCCTTTTACGTAATGAAAGGATGAAAATTTAGGGACTGTTTGTGCAAGTCCATGAAACTTTAAACATAATTAGTACACAAGTTCAATCCCATTCCTTTTCTTCTTTCATTTTGCCGCCAAAAGACAGCCATGACTTCTTGGCTTCCATTTATTTTGCGCACGCTGATTGCTCGGGACTCGGTAAATGGCGTTTCCTTTTTCTAAGCAAATCAAGATCATGGAACATAATAAAAGATGTACAGACCCTTATGTTCCATCGCATACCCCTCCATCTCACACAACCACCACCCTCGTTCTCTTTCTTTCTCACGAAACACAAAAGCCTTTCGCCGTAGTCGGAATCTCACCGGAGTTCGAAGCATCGCTGGATAGGCCAGAACTCGCCGGAATCACGCCCGGAGTTCATCGAGTCGGACATGGTTCTTCTCGTTTTGCATAAAAAAAAGGGACAACCGGAACCGTGACGAAGCGACGATACGTTTCGCCACCCTCTCACCGTTGTTTCACTCGCGAGATGATAACAAACACGTCGGAGAAAGCTAGTCGTCACCGGAGTTCACCGGAGCCGAACGAATCGCGTCGGAGACTCGAAGATGACGACCGGAAAGCTCGCGGCCCTTATATCGTTTCGGTATAGTTTATCTTTCAGTCGCTCCATTTTCTTTCCTGTTTATAACCTTACAAAACTATATCTTCTTTGGATATTATGAACATTCAATTAAAGTACAAGCCCATACATAACAGTTTCCATAGTTTATTTTAAATCAAAGAAAGTGTCGCGGACTTTTCGGTATACATTTCTGCTATCTATTGTTTTCATATAAACTTCACTTTTAAAACTATTACTTATAGATGATGATAAGCTAATAAACAAACTAAAAATGGAGGAAAAGTAATATACAGTAGAATGGTTTTATAAAATGAAGAAGATGGCCTCACCATTTATTCAATCAGATTCTTTTCTTTTCATGTTTCTCCTTTGTCTTTTACTATTACTCTTTTCTTGATATATTTCTCCATTAAACTATTTTTACATTAAGTGATATTTTTACCATTAAATTATTATGACATGTCTGTTTAATATCCAAAGTATAGATATAAATAAAAAACAACCTTACATATATAAATTACTATTTTATTAAATAGTAATTACTGTTGTTATTTATATAAAAGAAAACTATTTTGGTCATGTGTTTAAACGTGAAATCGACAGAGCCTGATTATTTTTATTCAACTAATTAGTTAATAGACGTAAAAGTCTAATACTTCCAAATCCAAAAATTTATAAATTAAAGATTTTATAACATTTCCTATCCATCTAATTAATTAATTACAACATAGTTTGTCGCTTTGAAATTAGTGATTAGTTATTCTGAATAATAACTTTCATTCCAATTAATTAATCAACATAACTTGTGGTTTTGTACATTTATTTTAGTGCTTTTGTAATTTATATCCCTAGGTTAATATGATCATTTGGGGTTCTCTAGCTCATACGCTTAGTTATATAAGGCGTCGCAAACGCAAACGCTAATAATCTCAAGACTCCATCACCTACGCTCGCGGTTTACGTATAATTCCTACGCAAAACTGTGAGTATACTCGATCCCTTTTTCCCCTTTACACTTTGGGATGCAACATGTATAATTATGCAAACATCTTTAAACTAAACTAAACATACTCAATCCTTGTACAAACATGAAACTAATGTGCTTTACTTATGATTCTTGTATGCTCTATTTGAACGATTTGGAACGTATATGCTCATTAACTTTGCTAGCCCACCTTAACAATTATAGCGCTATAGGATTTACGCACCGCCCTTGAGACTTGGGGGTATTGTTGAGTTAAACATTTACTATCCCGCTATCAATTGGGATTAGACTATTTTATGCGTTGGATTCTTGGGTTTGATCATAGTGTACGCCAAAATTGCATACTAGTAATTCACATATTATGAATCATGTTGGATTTGAGCTTTTATTCTATTATGCTATGTAAACAAACTTGTATACTCGCTCATTGCCTTTGCATTGAAACTCTATTTTAATACATGTTGCAGGTTGATTATTGAAGTATGGATGAATGATGAAACAAGTTTAGGGTGGACTAGATACACACCTTTAATCTATTTATCTTTTTATGTTATGTTATTTGTTGAAACAATGTTGTATTTTGTTTTGAATATTGTATGACAATTTAGCATTTGCAATGAAATTTGAATTTAATTAAATATTGTCACATAGTGTTATGAAGTCTCTAGCAATCTATACACACTTCGTCTCATCCCGATGTTTCCGCCATCGGTTGGGGTGTGACAGATTGGTATCAGAGCCATAACTATAGGGAATTAGGAAAAGTAGAAATGCTTTAACCTAGTCTATAGTTTTAGAGCTTTATTCTTATGTTTTGCTTGAAACTACTACATGATACTTTATTTGTTTCTTATGTATGCTCTTTTAAAACATACATGTCACTTATGTGTAATATTTGATATGTTATCCTTATGTATTAATACGTGTTTTATTATGTGTTAATACTTGTTTCGTTGTTCGATTCTTTATGTGTTATTCTTGACGTATTTCTCTATGTGTTAATACTTGTTTTATTATTTCATTCTTTATGTACCATTCTTGATATGCTTTTCTATGTTTTTATACTTGTTTGTGTATTCCTTTGACATACACTTTTCCTCATGCATTTTACTCGATTAGTCTAAATCCACCAACACTCATATGGTACAAACGAGACGAGTTTACCAAAATAGGCGTGAAACCCACAATTTGGTAAACAACTCTCATTCTACCTTAAACTATATTTTTGCACGAAATTACACCATTAAGCTAGGAGTGAAATCCACAACTTAATGGAGAATTTCCATTTCAAATTCCAGTGGACCCTCGTCAAAGTGTCGAAATTAAATTTTGACTCGACGAGTGCCAACCACACTTAGGGTACGAAATCGTCAAGTTAGGGGTGAAACCCGCACCTTGTCGACTAGTTCCGCTCCTTGATTTTCAAAAAAAAAAAATCCCGCCAAGTCTCGAATTTTCGATGGATTGGGAACATGTAGTAACTGGAAGGGTGAATACCGTTAACCGAGGTATCGGCAAGAGTATTCCACCTATTAGGCCAAAGCATGTTTCTCAATTTCAAAAGATCTTTCGACCACTTTGGTTAGTCAATGTTCCGTTTGGAACCATCCAAGTTTCATTCGAACTTACGTTTTATTATTCTCGATCTTTTATGATGAAACACTCCCTTGTCAATTTTGAACCATTTTCGATATTTCATTTTGCGCGCACATCATACTCTTACCTTCATACGACTATACATTATTAGCATGCATAATTTTATGTAATTTTATTTGCACTTTTGTAACAACGAGTGGAGGCATATCACCAAGATAGGAGTGATTTCCTTACCTTGACGATTAACTCCGCTTCTTTCCTCATCTTACAACGACCTCCCCAACGGATTAGGGGTGATTCCCTTACCTAGGTGATCGTTACCAATACTTCATTTTAATAAACTATATTATGTAAACACGATCCTGTTATATTTAAATCGCTTACCATTACAAATCTCTAATTATTTCAAAATGCATTGTTTATATAAACGAACTCCTTAGCCTACAATCTATTTTTATATAGCTCACACACATGAAATTCTTAACTTTTCCACAGACGCTTGTTCCTCAAATTTCAAAACTTCACGAAATGCTAATCATCAACTTAGTCGGTCTAACAAATCCATTGCCCACAAAATTTTGTATTCAACGTAACTATTGAAACAAGCTCATTACATATCATTAAACTAGAGATTTTCAATTTTCAATAGAGAATCAAACAAACTTTTTCGCACACGCCTATAAAATATTACAAATATTACCCAACATTAACTAAACTTTCTATTAAAAGCAATAAAACATTTTATCAAAAGACGCGTTTCAGCAAAACACTAAGTTCGTATACCAAGATCATACTTCTAAGGATCAACCTTTTCACAAAAATCTATAAACTTCAAAGCTTTCTAATACAAAGTTACTTAAAACGATGCAAACTTGTTAATCCCAAGAATTTTTCAAAACCTCGCTCGATACGCCAATTAAATTCAAAACACGTGGGCAAGGAAACTTCATAGGAACCAATAATTTTCAACTATATCAATTCTCCAGAAACCATAGTAGCATTTCCATTCTTTTACAAAGTACCTTTTCACATAACCAATAAACGTTTTATACTCTCTTCACATTCACAAACTAGAGTCTATATTTCGTGACAACTCGATCTATTTTAACTTCACGTTTGCGCAAACAACTATATACGCATATCATTTTACACGTTTTAGTCAATATCTCACAACAATCTCATGCGTGTCACTCATTCTCTTTCTTTCATACTCAAAACTTTTAATCGTTACGCGCATAAACTCGTGTAGTTTGATTTATACTATAAACAAAATCATTATTTCCTACATCCATACTTATACATTTTATGTCTTCACTAATGTTCACACTTACGCATTTATGTTATACTCACGATTCAAAATTCATACGTTTTACGTTATACATACACCCACAATTATACATTTACAATGTACTTACATTCATGTTTATATTACATTCATATTCATATTCATATTCATGTTCATACATTTTATGTTCTCATTTATACATATACAACTTTGTTTACACACTTATATTCATATACATATATTTTATTCATACTTAAACATTCATGTTTTACACCTATATTCACGTTCATATCTATGCACATACATCTTATGTTCACACTTATACTCGTATTCATACTCATACATTTTGTGTTTATACTTATACTCATGTTTGTACTCTCATTTATACTCACTTTTCATACACGTTATGCTTATACTTGTAATCATACTCTTGTCATGCGATTGGTGTTTATGCTCACATGCATATTCATGTTTAAACTTATACCATTATCATGCTTTTCGTTTTACTCAAAATTTATACACACGCGCCTGTACGCGAGCGAAACCCGAGGGATTCGCTTACGTTGGTCTTATACTATTTGGAACGCAAACATGCTTACATGCTACATTTCTTTACACACGCAATCTTATTTTCAAAATTTATGTATACCTTGATTCATACGCAACCAGTACAAGCTATGCGAATCATGCGACGATTGGTATAATCGCGGGTGCGCACGGGATTATAGCAATGGACGTATGAGAACCATAGAGTGTGCTACTGCGTATGGTAAGACACGGAACGTAACATGACACTGAATACGAAACGGACGTAATGTGGTCAAAACATGGTGGATACGCCGTTGGTACTTCCTATATATAAGTGTT
>JARYGA010024565.1:0-36550 GCA_030545235.1 Helianthus tuberosus | reverse complement strand
TGGACTCCAAATGATAAAAAGTGAAAAAAAATAGAGTATACACCACAAAAGTGACAAGCTTGAAATTAACATTAGGTTTCATGACTCCATTTAAAGCAATTTAACTAAGTTATTTTTTCTTATACCAATAGAGATAAAGTCGGGTGCACCATTGTAATGGTAATTGACACACACCATTATAACAGGGATATGTACTTACCAAACTTCATTACATCAGCAAATCATATACAGAAAGTTGAGCGTACTCTCTATTCTATGTAACATCAAAACTCTTTACAAAACCAATTAAAACCACAAAGTTAGAGGCACCATTGCACTAAGTTAGACGCAACAGTGTAATAGGTTATACGTACGTTGTAATAGATAATGTATCAAACCTTTTAAAAAATATTGTTTCCTAAAATGATATAGCAAACTCATGTAAAATTAAAAAAAAAATTAGAAATTCTGAATTTTATGGTATAATTAAAACTCATGTATATTAACGATTTTTTAAACTAAAGAGGTGATAAAACTTCTTGTTTAGATTTGAATAAAAAAAAGTGTTAACCTTTTCTATTATACTTCCAGTCATTTTAAACTTGATAATTAAATTAATATTGTCAACAAATCAAGTTTAATCATCAATAAGCAAATCATTCTTCACCCATTAACCATTAATTTATTCCAATCAGTGACCGAACGTGGGAATATATTTTAATTAAGCAAAAATCAATACTTTTATATGTGACTATACGTGTATATAATTATCAATACTTTTGTGATTCCACGATATCCGAGTAAGCTTCATCCGAATCTAGAAATATCTCTTCATACTCTTTGAATATAACATATTAGTTTAGCCTTTAGGCTTACTAATATTGTGTAATTAAGTAACAAATCAACCTTTTCTTATTATATTATATTCCCAAACAAAAAGAACGTTAATTATAACCAGAAGCATGTTTGAATCACAAAAAGTTAAACCCAATGCTATTAGTCTATAGCACTAATATTAAAATTAAAAACCTTAACCCTCTACAATATTATACCATCAAAAGGTTGTGTCTACAAAAATACACACATTTTATTCTTTCCATCTTGCTTGTAGATTCTTTGACTCAAGATGATATAAAGTGTAAAAAATAATAGAGTATACACCACAAAAGTACCAATCTTGATATTAACATTAGGTTTTCTTTACCCCATTTGAAGCAACCACTTTATTCTGTTTTTACCTAGTATTTAAACCCTACCAAGTCCTGGGATGACCACAACCAAACTACATAACCTTAAACCCAACAGCTTTAACTTGGTTGCATCAAAATGGACCAATCAATGTCCAATTACACCAACCAAACCTCACCATCATTGAACCCCGAGAAACGGCTCTTAACCACCTCCAACCCATTAACAAGCGCCACCAACCCGTTAACACCCACTACCAACCCCTTTACAGGGGCTGCCAATTCAGCAATGAACCAGTTGCAGCAGCAACTACCACTCCAGCAGCACCAACGGCAGCCACTTTTGGGTCCTATGACTAGCCCAGTCCCACAGCAGCAACTTTTGGGTCCTATGACTAACCCAGTGGCACAGCAGCTGCTAGGTATGTCACCTAACCCCATGCACCAGCAGCAGCTAATGGGCCCCAAAAACAACCCTATGCTGAATTCAATGATGAATCCAATGCATACCCCGAGGCAACACGAGCTGATGGGTCCAATGCATAATCCAATGATGCAGCAGCAGAACCGAGGTGAAAGTAACTCGATTTTTAGCGCTTCGGATGATAATGTTATCATGAAGCAAGTTCTTGATACCCATCTCCCTGATGGCACTGAGGTTGATGTCAAACCACTTGTCAACATTGTCGAAGAAATCCTTAAACATGCTACCATTAAAGCCGCTATTGATGTTGACGCTTCTACTTCATTGGTATAACTATTGTTATTATTACTACTATATATTACTGTTACCATTACTCTTACTATTGTTGTGGATGATGATTGTGATTCTTGAATTCTTTTTAGGTTGCGCACACTGATCATGTGGGCAAAATGGAGGACAGATCTCACCAAACTGACACAGTTGCTATGCTTCACTTATTGTCACATACAATTGACAGGCTTGCTTGTGAGGTCTGATCTTAAAACTAAAGTACTCCTATATTAATATTCTCATCTACTTTAGAGACCAACACACTCGATTAAAGAAGATCCCTTTTGATTAATCGTTATTATGTTATAGATGGCATTCAAGTGCTTAACTGGCGGGGACGGACATTCAATAGCTCTTGGACTATTCCACGACGTAGCGAACTACCACTGGGACGCAAAGCTGGCACTGATCCTTGCAGCTTTTGCTCTAAACTATGGTGAATTCTGGCTTCTAGCTCAAATCTATTCATCAAACCAACTTGCAAAATCAATGGCTGTTCTTAGACAAGTACCAATGATCATGGAGCATTCGGCACCATTGAAGCCTAAATTTGATGCACTGAACAAACTCATTCACTCAATCATTGAGTTAACTCGGTGCATTCTACAATTTAAGGAGCTCCCATCTATGTATGTTACTACTGAAGTACCAGCTATGGCCAGAGCTTTAAGCAAAGTTCCAACTGCTGTTTATTGGAATGTTAGAGGGATTATTGCTTGTGCTGCACAGATTACTAGCCTCACCAGCATGGGACACGAGTAAATAATACTTAACGTTATAAAAAATAATTCAGATCAACTATAAAGATAGTGATTAACAAGTTTATGTCTGACTTCAGGTATGGGATATCATCCTCTGAGATGCAGTCATGGGAACTAACTTCCTTAGTCCACAAGATCGATCACCTGATTGAGTTTCTCAAGAAACAACTGGAAGAATGTCACCGTCTTATAGGTATGCTATCAACATTTTATTAAGCATATTTTATGTTAATAGAGATGACTATGTTCATGTTTAATTGATGCAGGAGAGAGGAAGGAGTTGGATTTCAGAAACTCATTTAGTCAGATGTTTGATACAGTCCATATCGACAACATGAAAATCCTCAAGATCATACTTAATTACAGGGATGAACCGCTGCCACTTTTCGATGGAGTTACTAAACAAAGGGTGGGAGGAATATTTCGTATATACATGTATTTTCTCTAATAACTTTCTTTAACTTGTTTCCTGTTAAACTTTGACATCAATCAGGTGAACCTAGAGGTTTTGAGGAAAAGGAATGTGTTGTTGCTGATATCAGGGCTAGACATGTCCAATGACGAGTTGTCAATTCTTGAGCAAATTTACAGTGAGTCGCGTATTCAAGGCTCGAGGATGGATACTCTGTATGATCTGGTGTGGGTTCCTATTGTGGACCCGTACGTCGAGTACACTGAGCCAATGCACAGACGCTTTGAGGAAATGAGGAGCACTATGCCATGGTACTCGGTCAACCACCCTTCAAATATTGACCGGGCGGTTAAGAAGTCCATTGGAGATAGGTGGCACTTTAGGAACAAGCCAATCCTTGTTGTTCTGGACCCACAGGGAAGGGAGTTGAGCCCAAATGCACTCCACATGATGTGGATTTGGGGAAGCACTGCCTTCCCTTTCACCATAGCTAGAGAGGAAGCATTGTGGAGGGATGAAACTTGGAGTCTAGAGTTGCTAGTCAGTAGCATGGACCCAACCATACTCAATTGGGTAAGTTCACCATCAACTTATATATCTTTTTATGGTAGATACTAAAGGCGCACACATGGGCCTGGGTACAAGCCAATCCTAGGCCCAGCCTGGTCCTATGCCTAGTGTAGTCCAGGCCCGGTCCTAGGCTCAGATCCTAGGCGCAGCGCAGATTAGGCCCAAGTAAGCATGAGCTTGGTGTAACTCAACATTTTCCAACTAATAAGTGGATATACTATATGTTTTAGGTAAGTGAAGACAAATACATCTTCTTGTATGGAGGTGATGACATCGAGTGGATTCGCAAGTTCACACGCAATGCACGGGCCATGGCAAGTGCCGCAGGCATCCAGCTAGAGATGGCATATGTTGGAAAAAGCAAGAAAAAAGAAAATGTGCGTAGGGCGATTGCCACCATCAATGTTGAAAAGCTCAGTTACTGCTGGCAAGACACTGCCCTGATATGGTTCTTCTGGACCCGATTAGAGAGCATGTTGTTCTCGAAGATCCAACTTAAACGTGCTGATGATCAAGACCAAATAATGCTACAGATCAAGAAACTACTCAGCTATGACAAGGATGGATCATGGGCTTTGCTTTGTAGAGGGTCAAAGATTCTGACCAATGGTCATGGATCCACCATGCTGCAAACCCCTATTGACTTTGACCTCTGGAAGGAGCACATCCCCTCAAGGGGCTTTGATTTGTCATTTAAAGACTACCATGATAAGCTGCATGTCGAAGCAAATAACTGCTGCCGATTTGAGTTTCCGATTGCTGCTGGTAGAATCCCTGAAGGCATGCGGTGCCCTGAGTGCCATCGGTTGATGGAGAAATACATTGCTTACCTTTGTTGCCATGACCAAACTGGCCTTCTCGAACCCTACTGATGAAGTAATGCGAATCTACCAATCTGGCAACCTCTGATGCTGGTTATATTATAAGTAAGCAAATAAAATAGTGGCAAATGGTGGTTGTTGTTGTGTTTCTATTGTACTGAAATAAGAATATAGTGTGTGCTGGGTCTAAACTTACGTATAAGTTAGATCTTTTGATGTAATAAACATATTTATGAATCTTAAATAAAGCTTGAATGCATGGGAAATAACTACGTCTCTAACAATTTTACCAAAATTTCACAACAGCCCCACAATTTTCGTATGTGTTTAAACCAGTCCTTGTATGCTTGTTACCAAGCAAAAAATAGAATTAAATTATGATCAACGTGCATCTTGACTGTGATCGGTCCTTGTATGCTTGAAGCAGGCCGGACCTATAGTAGTGCTAGGGCCTCCAAAAAAAAATAGGACCCCCACTTAAAAGAAAATTAATTAATATGCTAACCATCAATATTAGTGCAAACTTATTGTTTTAGATTTGTTTGATTCTTATACAAACAAACCACTCTCTGTTATAGTTTTGCTGGATTATTGGTTGGTTTCAAATACGGATAAAGGAGTATCGTCTATAATAATCAAAAAGGGAAAAGGGCCCCAAAATTTCATTTGGCCTTCAGAAAGTCGGAACGGCCTGGCTTGAAGTCACATACGTAATTCAGAGGTTACCTTGTTAAAACAATCGCCAAACTATTGGATTTGTATAACTACCAAACTCATAATAACCGCGATTGGTGATATTAGTCCTTTGTTTTCAACTTTTCAGGTTAATGTAATTGTCGTTCATGTTGACCATTTCAGTGTCATACTCTTTCACAAAAAGATTTGATTTCTTTCATAAGTGAGTCAATGTGCAAGCATGAAACTTTTGTAATCGTAGCTTGACTGAATTAACCATCCAAATTACATTCAAGATATCTTCATCTTTCATTTGAAGAGCCTATGACAATGAATTTATAACACTAAGAAGTGCATGATGAAGTGCAAATAAAACAGAAATCGAATTATTACAAATATAACGGATGTCCATATGCCTGTTTTTTGCTAGCAAAAAAAAATATATGTTCAAACACTTTAGAAATAGATGAATTCAAACTAACCAAACGCACAAGTGTTTTGTGATGAGAACTCCAACAAGTATCTCCGGCTTTTGCATGAGATGTATCTTGATTTTAACCAGTTCTGCTTTTCCGGTATCAACTTACAAATCACCCATTGTGCCTTCCAAATTCTCTTTTATGACTTTCTAGTATCATATCATGGCATTTACAAGATGCACAAACCATGTTCGTCAAAGTAGATATCATATTTTATTTTCAAACCTCAGTATGTTTGCTTGCAAGGGCTACAGCAATTAGTTGAAGTTGTGGGTAAAGAAGCACCGAATCACTTGATGATTAAAACCGTCCTCCACAAGAGATTTGAAGCACACCTTGTCTTCATCCATTGTTTCCAAATCTATTATCTATATTAAAACAAAACATGTTGAGGCCATTTGGCAGCATCTTAAACATGTTATTGCCACGTGGCTTATACTGACACCCCTTTTTTTCAATTTTCCGCCAAAACCATTCTCCTCTTACGCTTCTCTTCTTTTCCCCTATTTTCTAAAACCTAATTAATATACAGCCGTTTCAAAACCAATGCTCCATCCTCCAATCCATGACCATCTTTAATTGAATACTGGGAATCAAAATCGATGAAGGAGGATTGGTATCAAGAACCCTAGATCTATTAATAATTACGTTTTTTCTCTGTTTCTTCATCGATTCGGTTTTTAATCGATCTCTCAATCATTATCTTTAAGGTTTGTTTCTTTAATTCGTTGTTAATTCATTCATTTTGTGTTCTTCTTCCATTAATTTTGTTAAGTAATCTGTTGTTTATGTTATTGATGTTATAAACCCTATTTGGCTGTTGCCCGTTTTCCCTCTTTGATGCTTTTCCGATTCAAGGATCTGAAGATGTATAACTTGGTTGTTTCATCCCAATCAGTTATTACAGTTTCAGATTTATTTTCTCAATGTATGTCTATGAATTTGTGTTTGAAAAGGTTGAAATTCACATATTGGGTCTTCGTTCAAATCATAAATTTCAACTAATTTTGAATTTTTTAATATGTAAAAAAGAAAAAAAAAAGCTGATTTACTCAATGATAGTTTGCACATATCTAATTTCTCGGGCTTCTCTATTTTTTTAACTTTTTTTGTGTTTTCTTTTAATTTCAGGATTTTTTGCTATTTTTTGTTTAAAACTGTTGTTCTGTTTCATTTTAATTTGGAGCTTATTTGGGTTTTTTAATGTTAAAAACATGTTAGTGACTTAAATATTGTTTTTATAGTTTGTTAATATAAAATTAAACAAAGTATACATTCGTTTATTTGTTTCATGTTATATATATATTATTTGAGATTCAATTATTGTGTCATGATTTTTGAATTGCTTAAGGTGCATCTTTCAGTTGTATATACAGTTCACTAATAACTATGTTATGTTAAGTGATTAATGTTGACTTAAAATGATGGGTTGATATAATCATGAGTTAATGATTGTAGGGTAATGTGATTGGTGAATTGATTTGTTTTGGTATTGGATTGAGGAAAAAATGTGTACAAGAAAATATGTTTATTTATTTTGTCTAATTGATATGATATTTTTTAATATTAGAAAGAAAAGGTAAGGGTTAGGTTAGGTTACGTTACGGTTACGATACACGATATATTAAGTTTAAGACACAGGTGGTGAATTTTGGTATTGTAGGTACAAGGATTAGAGAGATATTCGGGAATGTGAGGTTAGCACAAGAAGGCTTCAGGTCCTACATTTTTTAATCATCCTTTATTTTTCTCATCATCGTTGCTCTTTTACGATAATTTTTGCCACCGAGTTATCTTTTGTAACAAATGTGTTTTTTAATCCGTATTGTTTGGAGTATTGCAGTGCTCTAAACCTTGATATTAGACTTCAATTAGCTTTCTTTTACTGTTTTATATTCCCTTCTTTTGAGTTCTAAATAAGAGTTGAAAGGCTATATATTCCTTTCTATTGGTCAAAAAGTTTCTTCTCAAGTATACAAATTAACTTAAATGAAGTACCTGATGTGAATATTGATTTTGCTTATTTTTCATTCTAATTTACATGTATTTTCTTATTTGTATTTTCGTACATTTAAGTATTTGATGTTATTCATGATTCGTATGTATTAAGTATTGTTCTATGCTTACAGCATATCGAAGGTAGATTATTTTCAAAAAAGGCCCCAGATTTGTTATGCGCTTTTGGCCTCCCAAAAGATTGAGCCAGCCATTTAAGCTCTTTCCTAACGATGTTTTTATTTGCACACATATGCTTTTCCTTTTTTCATCTTTCTACTTTGATACCCTAAAAAAGCCTAACACCATTTTTGTTCGTGGTTGTACAGTTTATAGAGTGCATGCTTTTTTAAATCAATTTGGCCCATGAATCACTACACTTGAATAACATGTTAAGTATTGATTGGCGTTTAAATCTATACAAAACTTGGATGCCCGTTTTAGGAAAAAGGAAATGTGAATTAATTTGACATATAATTGTTATGAAACTTTTATATTTTAGTCTTTGTTCATATGTAAGCTAACTTTTCTGTTTGTGTAGAATATGTTTGGGAGAGAAATTCATGGGCTTCCAGCTTCAGTATCTTCTTCCTTAAAATATGTAGGCTATATGATATATTTTTATCTTGGAAACATTACTCGCTTGATCGTTTCAATCGCTCACTCATCTCACAACAACTCTCGGTGTGTCTGAACAGAACAACATTAAACTCCTTGCGGCCAACAAAAAGAGATTCGATAGGTATTACCATATTCATGTTCACCTATTTCTATTCTTTTGAAGAAACCGTTTGTCAACAAAAACAAACCCAGACCCACCAACCTCAGGTGCCTATATAGATATGTTTTCAATTAATGTATGTGTGTAGTTTGTATATGTGTTGAATTGATTTGTTATATATATATATGTGTGTGTGTGTGTGTGTGTGTGTGTGTTTAAAGCAAGCATTACTTCTCGAACTGTGCTGATTATATTGGCTAGGAGGTTCAAGGGGAAAAAGGTTGTTTTCTTAAAGCAGCTTACATCTGAGTTGTTACAGCAATAGATCAATGGTAGTTTTATTTGTTTATTGTTTTAAGATTGTAGAAACAATAAATTTTTCCTTGAACTATTGTTGTTTGTGATATATAAAGATGAATATTTGATACTATTTTGCTATGAAGGCGGCGTTCACAAGGGTTTCTAGCAATTTCAAGAAATCAACAGGAAAACGAAGGATTAGAGGGGTCTCATAATCTGGCATTCATCATCTTTAAAGGTTTGATGTAAGTAATTTGATTTTTGAGGGTTCAGGTAACTGATGAAATTGATAGTAACATGAGTGCATAATAGAATCATCTACAACCCCATCCTTTTCACCTGGTAATTAGGAGGGGATCGATTTGTTCCATGATTTCAGATTGGGTTTTTTTTTTTTTTTTTGTTTCATACATGTTCCTAACCTGGTTCTTTCTGGAGTATGAATGAACCAACTCTAATTGATAAAAGTTTTAACTATTGACTCATTTACAGTAACCTATTAATAGAAAATCAGTTTCCATGCATGTATCTTATAGATTATTGTTTTGAAGATATAAGGAAACCCCAAAATTTATAGAATGTATGATTATGATGATGTTGTCCGATGATTGAGTATCATAGTAAATGAAAAGATCTGCTGAAACATGATGATTATGATGCTAGGATTCATAAGGATTGATGTTTGAATCTGTGTTTTGATTGATTTGATCATAGAAACTTGGGTGGATTTCTTTTAGGTATATATGGCCACCCATTTTTAAATGTATTTGCTTTATTTATTTATGTTTTTATAAATTAAGGAATCAGCAATTTTACAGTTTTTTATAAAATTTTATTTCCCTACAGAAAATGAATCACCATTTGACCTTCTGTATTGCATCACATTCAAGCTAATGGACCAGAAATGGCTTGCCATGCACGCTTCTTATATGGATTTCAATGTATGTGCATAACTGGAATCGGTTAAACGGGTGGAAAGTCATCAAAAGTCTACTTTTAACGCATATAGTCTCCTAAACCAGTTTATTCAAATATTTTTTAAATTATTATTGTAATTGTATTGCTTTTGTAATGTAATCATAACTATCATTCCATGATACAGGCTGTGATGAAATCAACATGGCGCCAACTGGAAAAAGAGCTTTTACAAGATGATGTGACTCGGCTTGAGGATTTACCTTCATCCCGTCTTCTTACTCGATAGTGTTAAGTTTTCATTCCATACAATTTGATTTTAAAAACCAGCTTTTGGTTTTTTTTTTCGTAATTAGTTTATAGTTTCTTGTGAGGATGACTTACCTGCTTTTATTTTCATGGGTTCAACTTTTTTGAACAATTTTACAGTAGGTGTCATTCAGTTGCTGTTCTTACCTTCAAATTTAAACCCTATAGTTTTTCCCTTTGTCCACTTATATTAGATTTGAATTTTACATATTTCCCCTTTAAAAAAAATAAGTTGTAATCGTATAAATTATGTCTTGGGTGACTTTCAAATGATTTGACCCATCTAACACATTTTTTTACAAACTAGGTGAAAAGTATGGATTTTAAAAAACCATTAGAAACCGAATGAACCATTCAAACCGAGGTACTTAAGAAACAAATATGATTTTGCCCCGGGTTTTAAGTGCAGGGTAACTCTTTATTTCTCTCGCAACCCTTTTCGACGATCTCTTTTCCCTCACCGCGAACTTCTTTCACCATCACCTGCGTCGCAGGGTAAGATACCCGATTACATGTTGACACAACTTAGAATCCGAGGTTACCGGCAATATAAGAATAGTTAACCATAAGGGCAATATGCATTTGGAAAAAAAAAAAACTTTTTAATATGCTTCCAAAGTGGGATTTTAAGAGTAAAAGTGAAGGACAATGGCATGTCATTTGATTGGAAAAACACGTGAGGTTAAACTCCAAATTCAATATCTTCCCATTTGTCAACTAGATTTAACAACATTATTGCATTGCATTGTTATACGTTTGAATTTTTTATGTTCTATCATTGATTTTATTAATAATCCCTTGAATTGTTGTGTTTTAGGTTGCATATCGGTTGTCGCTTTTAGGTGATGTCGTTGTAGATTGCTATAGTCTGCAAGAATCTCCTCAAAGGCCAAATGCAAAGCCGTGCGCCGCTCCTTCTCCGGTTCGATTCTCTACGACGAAACCCCTTTCTCATCGTGTTTTTGATTGGTTTAGCTTAAAAACAAGATTGGTCTGGTTTGGTATTCTCATAGTACCCTTTGGTCAAACCTTTTTTTTTATAAATATTGAGTGTGTCTGCAAATAGCCAGACCCAAAATTCTTTTTAGTTTTTCTTTCCCGTTTGACTCTTTAGAGATAAAATTTAACCTGGATCGACCCGTTTGACAGTAAATTGATCAAAATTGCCATCTTTATTACTTTAGATGGTTAACACATTTGAACCGTCTACACCCACTCGGTGTAGAGTATTATGTTGATAAAGTTGTACTTGCTTCATTTGTAGGAGTTGACGATACTAGCTGAAGAAATCAAGAGGCTAAACAAGGATAAATGTGGTGTATAAAGAATTCTTTAATGACTTGTGATTTTTGCGATACTAGCTGAAGAAATCAAGAGGCTAAACAAGGATAAATGTGAATTCTTTACTGTCATGCGGCGGACAGGTTGGCATCCACCTTGCTTATTATTATTAATTGTAAGTTAGTGGTGCCGTGGTGGTGGTGGTGGTGGGTATTTGTTAACTATTACCATGTGAGTTACATTTTCATGTGTTGGATTTTTTTAAATTCCCTACCATTTTAGTTAGCCTATCTATCTACTTCTTTCATTGGCGTTAGTATTTATTGTGTTTTTAAGTAGCAGATAATCGATTGTTTGATTTAGTTTAATGTGATTTTATTTATGTAATACATAATGGATGGCGGAAAATGGACTCAAGCTAGCTGGAACGGTTACAACCTTCGAGACGGTGTTTTGGTACTCAACTCATATTACTTACATTTATAATTTGTAATATTTGTATAGAACCCGTAATCGTTTATTTCAACATCTGTCATCTTAATTGGTATATGGTTTGATTCGAAACTCAACAAACTTTAGATGCCTTACCTTATTTTTAGTTTAATTTTTTAAAGTTAGATTGAATCTAACTTCGTTTGATACATTACGTACCCGCGGGAAGAGAGATGGATTTCCTTACTTGAACGTTTATTTCTTTCAAATGATTATTTCAACAATTTTAAGTTATATAGTTGTGTGTTTAGCCACCCGCGAAAGGGAAAGAGACGTGGGGGAGTACAGATGGCTGCCAGGAGATCTCCTGTCACAAGTGGTGGGGCACAACATGTTGCCCTAGAAAAGAGATGGACACCTCTTAGGTACATGGGCCACCATATTGGAACCCAAAACTCAATGGACCCGACCAAATTAGGGGTACGTTGCGTTCGACTAGAAAGTGTAGCATGAGCTACATTGCGTTGGACTTCACTAATGAGTTTTTTTTTTAAGGGTGGCTTTCTATGTACAGGACCTATTGGTCACCGGGTTCATGTCGATGACAATCCCCCGTCAGCCCCGCTCTTCCGGACGCGATGTTCGATTGGGCCCCGGCCGTTGCGCAAGCTGATCTTCGCCCGGAAACCATACTGCCCCCACACGAGAGACTCGTTGGGGTAACAGCTGGGTAAAACCGGGTTGCCCTCAAGACCGCACCATGCCTCGGTAGGAACGATCCATCATTGGGACGTCCTCCCCCCGAATTGCCGCAGCCGGGTTTCGAACCTGTGACCTCCCAAAGGAAGACACAAGCCCAACCACATGGGACCAACTACTGGGGAAATAATTAATAATACCAGAAACATAATAAGTAACATAAAAAAAGTATCCCCAGGATGGTCAACCGTTTATGTCGGCCAAAGGTTCATTTAATACCATACCTCTTCAGTGCATAATATATAGTGTACATAATATGCTGAAGAGTTTTCTTTCCAAACTAAGGTTTCAACTTGCAAGCAATAACTGCTTGGTCATCATAGAACCCTTGTCAAACTCAATTCATGAAGCAATTAATTCATCAATGGCATATTAAGACATATTGTGGATGTTTCCGTGACATGCACTAGACTAACATATCGCTTTTCAACAACTCTATAATTATGGTCATCTTTACATGACATCATCCTATTTCCTACACCACTACACCAATAAGTTTAAGACCAATTGCGAATCACATATACTTCCCCATTACAACTGGTCTCGAGAAGAGATCCGACTTTGTTCTTAACTAAATATATTTGGTTGTGTGCTATATTTATTAATATCGCCAGCATAATGTACCAAAATGGACATGATTACACCACTTAAATGTTGACTATCTAATAAGACATTCCAAGTCTTAGGGAGATTAGATAAGACAAGACAAGAAAAGATAGGTTGATGTGCTAAAAGTAGTTTAATAAAAATAAACTAAATTAACCTAATCTAGACACAAAGTAATACTCTATACTCTCTAAATTCGACTAAACTACTAACCGGTAAGTGAACCGATCGACTCTAGTAAAGCTAAGTAAGTCCGGATATCGAACCCACAAGACTCTATTTAATTATGTTAACTAGACTCTATCTAGACCTAGACTGACACAGACACAACACTAACCATTTTTATATTGGTTGGGGGGGGGGGTCTAAATATTCTAAAATTGAAAATTAAATTAATTAACAAAAATTAATGAAGCACAAATTAACTTGGATTTTAATCAACTGACGGAATGACTGGATTCCTGATTTATTTTAGTAATGACTTATTATGTTTATTAATTATTATGAAACCAGGATCTTAGTATGCTAAACCTGTCAAGACACCGAACAAGACACTCGACCCTTCTCGATGAGACACTTATGGAACTCTAAAGGCTGTTATGTTTACCGGTTAACTAGACTCCTTCACAGGTTATCTAGGTTTACAAAAGTACCCTAATATGATTCACTTCCTCACGGGTTATAAACCTATGATAAGTTTGGAATTTCAATTTAACTTGTTAAACAACTATCATTAAGGAAACTAGTTCAGACTCCTCACGAAGACCCTACCTAGCAATTTAATGACGAAGATCTAACAATAATTTCGCACCTCATAGCTATTGAAATTAGTAGAACACTAAAATTTATTAAATTACCAATTATTACTTCTAAAGTGTATTGGCCAATTAATCCAAAAGATTCTAAAATTAATTTATAACCTAGCATGAATCTATTTCGTGAAAGATATTCAGCAAAATTCACACGAAGCAACAAAAGACAATAAAAGAACTTAAAGCATGCATATACATTAAACCAATAAATCAAACCGACTACTTTTATAAAAATCCAAAAGTAATTAAATAAACATAATAAAAATCACAACTTTATAATCCAGCATCCAAGTCTAGACAGTAAAAATAGTCTAGCCAACAATAGTCATTCAAATAAAAACAAGAGAATTAGTTTTAAGACTAAGAAACATGATCGAAAAGTAAGAAGCGAAGAATAAGAACACCCGAATGGTAAAAAGTCGACCTGGTTGACTTCTCAAGCTTCCAACCTTTGACCCGCAACTTCAAGTCTTCAAAAACGCTCCAAATTGCCAAACTTTCTGCTGATTTTCGTCCAAGCTCTTGTAAATTCGCGATTAGGGTTTTTGGAATGAGTTAATGATATATTTATATAAAACTCTGACACAAATCATGTTCGAATAATGATGGTGTGCCGACAATTAACCCCTTCGCGCTACGCGAAGGGGATTCACCTTGTTGCTCGCGTAGCGCAGCGTGCATAATTTCAACTTATTATTATTTTATCTTGGCGCTACACCAAGCCACTTCCACAAATCCATCGCGTGACGCCACAGGACTAATTTCCAGCTTTTCTCATTTTATGTTCCCGTTCAGCTATGTCACGACCCGGATCTTGTTTCCAACTTCCTTATCAGCAGATTTTAGGCGTTTTCTTTAACTTTCAGCAGCCGATACCTAAAATAAACAAACTAACAAAAGTAACGAATTCTAACTAACAACTGAAATAAACGACACGAAAAATATACAAACTTTACACGAATAAAGGATGTATTTTGCAATACATCATATGTAATATAAGAAAAACATGGAATGGAATGCATCACAATTTAATTATAACCTCTAAAGTGGTCAATATAAATATGAAGCGCAAAAGAGATTGAATTTGCAAATAATAGCAAATGAAATGCCAATGCACTCACAAACACAAATAAAGTGACAAAATCACATATATCAGCAACAAATTCACCTGCTCGAATTGAAGTAATCACAAAACAATTACAATATTAAGAAAATATGGGAGGTAAACTGGTTCCAAAGGACAAAACCCATTAACATAGAAAGAGCAGAGTGACGCAGTTGACGTAACCCCAGAACAGGTTGCATACAAAACCCAGAAGTGATTAAAAACACAACCCTAGAAGGGTTGCACATACAACCTTAGAAGAGGTTATTAATAAAAGCTAAAATAAATAACAAAATACTGAAGGAGGATAAAGGGTTTAGCAACATTCGAGAAGAAACTCAAATAACAAACAAATATGAGATCTCAATACATTATGTACAAAATAGTACAATAGGAATCAAAATGAAACACGCGTAAAATGATGTATTTTACATATGCTTTAGCAACATATGTAATAGATGAAAAATAATAGCCGCAAAAACTAATTAAGAGTGTATACATAAAAATAGCCAAATTTAATGGCTAGATGACAATAAAGGTTAAATTAAATCGGCGTGAATAATTTAATGACTTCGAACCTATAATTTGAACACCCATAGACATCATATAAAAGAGTATACGTTTAAATAAGCACCATCAATTTATCGAAATTTTACTCTTAAGGCTCACTATAATAACTTATTACAGTGGTGATGATGAACCGTTGAAATAAAGAGAAAATTTTGAAGGACATTTAAACAACATAATTATTTCTCAACTTGTAGCACAATTAGATATGTAACATTTTCTCATCAACCAAACAACGTCTAGAAGATTTTACATGAGAAAAACTTATTCTTTGAGTAAATTAATGATTTTTCGATCACCTGGCATAGAAAAAGATCTTTACCTTCCTTATGAAGATGTTGGTGAGGTACTTGGTCCAGAAGTACCATACTTGATTGCATTGAAGCATTGATGTATCTTGCAAACTAAGTGACACTTTATATTGAATTCTAAATAGATGTATTTGCAAGATAAAACTCTAATCTCAAATGTTGCACTTTTTACCTTCCACTAGGTTTATCCCATTGGGGTTTTTTGGTAAGGTTCTTTTACAAGGCAATGTAACTAATCCAGTAGCATAATTTTATCTTATAGGTCCTGAAGTACCAATTTAAAATCATCCAAAAGAATATTGTTAATAATGTCTATTGTACAATTTCATGAATCTCTAGCAACATTAAATCAATTCATGCGATCAAGAACACAAAAGAACAGGAGTTGACAGAGAATTTCTATTAGGGGGTGATAACTCTTGAATGTTTACATCACGTCGTACATATACAACGGGGATGAAACGTCGTGTTTCTTCACATACCAATGTAACCCTAATCCCAATCATTTTCTATGATTAAAACTTTACATACTTGACCCTTGTAACTTGACATAATTACATAATTGACACTAAATATATCTATTAACTAACAACACAAATAACCCTACACTTGTATCAAACAATTTGTTGGTGCACTTGTGTCTGTACTTTGTCTGTATTTAGTCTTGATACAAAACGATGTCTTTAATGTAAGATTGATGTAAGTTTGACCAAGTCAACCATCCTCCGGTTTGACTTGGCCAAACAGTTAGACAATGGTTGAAAGATGTTTGGGTCGAAGGATGTGTCATCGAAGGATAGTTTAGATCCTTCGATGAGCTCGAAAGATAACCTTCGAAGGATAGACCACGAAGGATATCATCCTTCGTGGTATATGTGATCCTTCGATGGGTTCCTGGTCGACAGATGATCTTACGATCAGTCTGTCTGATCCTTCGACCAGACATGCTGTGTTCGGGTATATATACCCATGTTGTGTGTTCACTTGAGGAGAGTTCGAAAGTTAGACATAGATAGACACAGAAGAGAGAACACACACACTAAGAGAGTTTGCAAAACTGATTTGTAAACATTGCATTGTAACCGAACCTTTCATACGCATTAATACAAGTGGTGTTAATCGTTGAAGATTGTGTGTTGTGTTTTGTGCTTGTTCTATCTCGGTTTGCATGCTAGCTTGGATTCCGCACTCGCTAGTGTGTTAGACATAACAAGGAATAGGTTAAACCTCAACCTCCGAGGGACCTACAAGTGGTATCAGAGCCGTGGCTCTTTTCCTTGTTAAAAACCGAGTTTACAAGACTTTGGAGTGTTTGGACAAAACTCACTTGGTTTTTGCAGCCGTTTTTACTGTTTTTCTCGCTTATCCTTACGTTAAAACGTGTTCTAAACTAACCGGGTGTGTTGCATGACGGGTTGGGTAACTTAAAAACCTGTTTTTGAGGCGTTTGGTGATTTCCGGCCAAACTCCGGCTTACTCCGGTGACCAGTTTCTGGGTTGTTACTTTGATTTTCAGCAATATTTTATTGTTCAAAATCTTGGTTTTGGTAAAAATCATGGTCTGACCATACTTTCTGCCGAAAGATTTACCAACCCATCACCTTTTTCACCAACCTGTCACTCTTTGTCAACTGTGTCAGAGCAGTTCGAAAGATATCCTTCGAAGTCGAAAGATCATCTTTCGATCATTGGAGGTTCGATAGATAATCATCCTTCGAACCAAGGAATCATTTCGAAGCATACATCTTTCGGTCTACAGTTCTTTTTCGAAAGATAAGGATCCTTCGTTTGGAGAGTCTTTCGAAATCATTGTTCGAAACTCAACAGTGATCTTTCGAAAACTGTTGATCCTTCGAACAGGTCTTGATCTTTCGATCCTTAGTCTGTTTATGTTTAACAAGTTTTTGATTCTCAGGTTTTATTATTTTTGATCAAAAATGAATCCAAGATGGAATACTCTGGTAAATACAGACATGTATTTTGGTACTCCGTCTCCCGCACCGGTATCTTCTCAAGCTAATGCAACTTCTACCGGTCAATGGGCGTTCGTATCAAATCAAACTCCAAGTATTCAAAGCATTCTCTTAAGCGAGAGCGAAACCGGAAGTTTGAATCGGCCTCCAAAGTTGATGCACTTATACGAATATCCAGTATGGATTGATAGATTTCATACATACGTTCTTGGTCAAAATACAGAATTGTGGTTGCGGTTCATTACAGATTTCGATCAAACAATAGAGGTTGCCGCATCATCTGCTGCTACGTTTGCAGATCTTACTGAAGATCAGAAGAAGGTCTATGATTTGGAAAAGAAGGCATATGCCATTCTTACTCAGGCGTTAAGTAAAGATATTTATCATCAATTTGTCAGTTACAAGACAACAAAAAGGTTGTGGGACGCGTTGAAGACAAGGGGCGTAGGAAATGAAGCGACACGTCAATTGAGAAAAGAACTGCTGAAGAAAGAGTTTGATGGTTTTACTTGTATGGAGAATGAATCTTTAGGAGATTTGACAAGTCGATTTAATCATCTGCTGACTGAATTGTCAAATTTTGAGGTTGTTACAGCTTCAGCAGAGATTGTGAAAAAGTTTGCAGATGCGTTGCCACCTCAATGGAATACTTTCTTGGAAATCATGAAATACAATGGCACTTTAGCTACAACAAGCTTCAATGACTTTGTTCAAATCCTGGAAAACAAGAATCAGGAAGAAACTCTCAAGGCAAAAAGAGTTCCAGTGCCACAAAATCCTGAAATGTATTATGGAACGTCTAGCACTTCTACGAAACCCTCTTCGCATGCTCAAATTCAAACAGCGTTTGTGACTAGCACTGACATGTATGGCAATACTATCCAAGTTCCGGTCCCTCCAAAAACAGACATGTATGGAAATCCGCTTGAACCAGTCCCTCAATCAGTACCACAACAACAAAGCCAACGACCTCTCAGACCAACTGATATGTTCGGAAATCCATTACCTGTTCGATCTCCCGGAACAACAGACATGTATGGGAATCCACTTCCTCCTCAGTCTACCGTACCAACAGACATGTATGGGAATCCACTTCCTCCTCCACAGCAAGCTTGTTATGGAAGCACATCATCTGCTGGTCAACAGTCAAAGCCAAATACAGTACGGCTCAACACCTCAAGCTTTTCTAAAGTCAGTGTGGAAGTAGCAAAGGAACACATGGAGCTGCTAAACACTTTAGTGAGCGCATACTGTGGATTAGTAGAAGGTCAGATTGGCAACATTAATCTGACACAAGAAGACTATCAGCAGATCGATAAAGAGGAGATGGAGATGATGGACATCAAGTGGGCCTTTGCCAGTGCTGTTAGACGAGCAAAGGATTTCATGGAAAGAACAGGCAGAACCAGCTTGGAGAGCAAGAAAGACACCAAGTATGGGTTTGATAAGCAGGCTGTTAAGTGTTTCAATTGTGGTGAACGTGGTCATTTCAAGCGTGAATGTACGAGGCCATCTCAACATGGGAACCAAAATCCTTTCAGAGGTCAAGGCAACCAGCAGAACCAGAACAGGAACAATGTTCGTACATTGGTGCCTGTCAACAACCAGAGTCAAGCAGGACCATCTAATGCCAACCAGGCACTTGTGGTTCAAGTAGATGAAGGCTGTGATTGGTCAATCTAGTTGGGAAATGATGCTCCAGATGGAACAGCATGTTTTGCTGAAGTTGTCAAGGATCTTAAACACGCCAGTGGTGGAGAATCTTCCACCAATGGTAGTGAATCTTCTGAAGATGAAGACAGCTCCGGTTACAGTGGAAGTTCAGATGAAGAGTCCTCGAGTTCAGGGAATGATCAGGAAGATGACACATCAACTGCGTCAGTTAATGCAGATATTGATGAACTATTGGAAGAAGCTACAGCAGGAATTCAAAGAAGATCTATTTTGGTGGATCAAGCTGCTTATTCTTCGTCTTCTCTCCATTCAGCCTTTATGGCTAATGTCGACAGTTCATCAAGTCAGGTATGTGTCGATGAACCCACTGCTGCTATCTGTGATAATTGTGATAGATTGCATGTTAGATGTGCTGACTTGGATGCAAACATGTCTGAGTTGCAAGGCAAACATGATGCTTTACAAGCTAGTTTGTTTGACTTGCAAGACAAACATGTTTCGTTGAATGATAAGTGGTGTGAATTGCAAAGCAAGCACGAGGCTTTGCAAGAGAAATATGATGTGACTTTCATTCACAATCAAAAGTTGACCGTTGATCTTTCCAAGTGCACAGAAGCCAACATGTTTTATGAAAACCATGAAAAGGAATTTAAGTCAATGATTGAAACGTTAAAGAAAGATAAAACAGAGCTGACAAAAATGGTTTCCAGAAAACAAACTGACATTAACCTTTATATAACTCGTCTTGAGGTAATGCAAAAGGAAATGGCTTGTGTTAAAACAGAAAGTGAGGCGATCCGACTCAAGTTAGACAGTTATTTGAGCTCTAGCTATGTGTTGGATCACATCATTGATGTTCAGAAAGAGAAACGGGATGTCACATGCATAGGTTACAAGAAATGTCCACCACCCGTGAGAAACAATTTTGATGCTCTGCCTGATGAGGAGTATAGAACTCATTTTGAACCATCTGTTCCTTTGGACGTTGAAGAATTTGCAGCAGGGCTTGGATACAAGAAAGAATTATCATCAGATTCGGATGTGTCAGCAGATACTTTTGTAACTGCTGAACAGAATCAGGATCCTCCAGTTGTGATTGAGGATGCTGATTCTTCTGATGATGAATCCGATGATACTGATTCAGCAAAGTCTGATGCGGTGATAAACGAAGGGGACATACCTCTTGAGAATCATATTCTGTGTGATCCTCCTGCAAAACCCGCTAAGACTGTTGCAATCGAGTCCTCGTCTGAGAAAGAGTCGGAGAGTGTGGATTTGCTGTACACTCTTGTTGGTGATGATAAAATTTATTCTGACAAAGATTTTCCTATTAAGAATGTTAATCAATCATTAATCAGTAAAGTCTTTGAAAATTCAACAAGTAAGTTTTTAGGAAAGACAGGATCACGTGTTACAGTAACACAGTGCCCTCCTATCCCTAAGGCTGAAGTTAGAAAACAATTTGGCAATCAGAAATTACCAACTGTGCAAAAACAGCAAAATCATACCAAACCAAAAGGTAAAACACCGACTCAAATTCAAAGGAAGCCGAATCAGAAGAAGAAAAGGAATGTGAACTTTGTGAAATCTAAGGGAACGGACAAAATTGTAACGTTTGAAAATCAATCTAATTTAGATTTTGTCAAGAAAGCAACTGTGATGAAAAGGAATGAACCAAGTAGTTCAAAACCTAGTACCTCGGGATCACAAAGTTCATCATCGGTAAGACGATCACATGATACTTCGGGGTTTGTTGAACGAAGATCATGTTTTGAATGTGGTACAATTGGGCACATTGTCAGAAATTGCCCGTATCTTCATAAATTAAAAGCCAAAGAAGATGATCCCCATGAACGCAATCACCAAAAGCGATCTGTGTCTGTAAAACAAGATCCCCGACTTGTAAGAGAAAGGGAAAAGAAACAGAAACGCCAACAAGTTAAGGTGGTTGAAAAGGCAGTTAAAAATGAAGTGGTTCAAAAACAATCGGTTCCAGTTAAACCAGAAAGTTCAAAATTTTCAAAAACTTCAAACAATCACGAAGTTAAATTTTCAAACAATCAAACTGGTAAATCTCAACATAAATGGAAACCTAAAATAACCACAAATTCAGGGGGACCGTCACAATTTTCGAATCATCAAAGAATAGAGGTTATTGTTGTTGATGAAAATGGAAGACCCAAGACCACAATGGCTTGGGTCCCCATCTCCAACTAATTATGTGAGTTCATGTGCAGGGTGTTCCAGGAGGAACTATCAGTAGTCATTGGATTGTTGATAGTGGGGCATCCAGGCACATGACAGGCGACATGAAGCTTCTCTACGACGTCAAATCTATTAGAGGAGGTTAGGTTGCTTTTGCTGGAGATAAAGGCGGATATATTACGGGTGAAGGAATGATTTCCAACGGGGTTGTTAGCTTTGATAAGATCAACTTTGTGCAACAACTTGACCACAATCTTCTTAGTGTTTCTCAAATTTGTGATAAGCAGTTCTCAGTACACTTTGATGCAAATGGATGTTATGTGCTGAAACCCGGCTTCAAAATTCCGAAAGAATGGATTCTCTTGTCAGCTCCAAGGATAAATGATTTGTATGTCCTTGATATGAGCCAAGCTATCACAACGTCTGCACAAGCAACTTGTTTCGTTTCCAAAGCCACAGAAAAAGACACAATCTCTTGGCACAGACGAATGGGTCACATTCACTTACGCAAAATGAATCATTTGGTATCAAATGAATTGGTGAATGGTGTTCCTCTTAAAAACTTCCATCTTCAAGACGTCTGTGTCTCGTGCCAGAAAGGAAAACAAACGAAGAAGCGACACCCTACAAAGAAAGTCAACACGGTGGTTGTTCCTCTTGAACGTTTGCACATGGATTTGTTCGGTCCTGTCAAGCACAAAAGTATTAGGAATGATCAATACTGCCTCGTGATAACTGATGATTATTCAAGATTTTCTTGGGTGGCGTTCATGGCACATAAGAGTGAAACCTTCGGCATTATCAAAAATTTGATTATTCAGATTGAGAATCTATATAACTTGAAGGTTAGGCGGATACGTAGCGACAATGGTACTGAATTCAAAAATCATGCCATGGCGGAGTTTTGCACTTCAAAAGGTATTCTTCACGAATTTAGTGCAGCTTACACTCCTCAACAGAATGGCGTCGCTGAACGTAAGAACCGCACATTGATCGAGACTGCTAGGACTATGTTGGTAGAGTCACAATTGCCGATTCCTTTTTGGACTGAAGCTGTGGCCTCTGCATGCTATACGTTGAACCGAGTCCTTACAGTCAAAAGGCACAACAAGACCTACTTTGAGCTTATTAACAAACGGAAACCAGATTTGTCATATCTTGAACCGTTTGGAGCTCCGTGCACAATAATCGATCCTAATGGAAAGTTTGGGGCAAGAGCAATTGAGGGATATTTTCTTGGGTATTCCACCCCGAACTTAAGAGTCTGGAATCTAGAGACTAAAAGGGTCGAGGAATGGTCTGAAGTCAGAGTACAAAGGCACACTTTACCAGTCAAATGCCCTGGTCAGCCTTGGATGTTTGAGTACGATGACTTTTTCAATTCGATCAATGTTGAAGCAGTTGAAGAAAATGCTGCAGCAAGGATGTTTTTCGAGAGTGACAATGCAACAGATTCACCGGTGGTTCGTCCAATTATTGTCAATCAAGAACCATCTTCGGTGAACAATAATGCTCTCGACAATGAGGATTTTCACGATGCTTCCGAATTGAACGAATCTTCAGAGGATGATGAATTTCTAGATGCAGATCAAGAGGCTCCAACAACAGCAGTACATGGTACTTCAGAAGGTACACCTCCAGTGGATGTCCCTAGAATAGCTGAAGCTACTACATCATCCTCTTCGTCAATTCCGGGACTTGAATTGATTGTTGATCTCAATCTCAACAATCTGGGTACAAATATTCCAGTTCAAGATAATCCAGAAACAAGGATTCACAATACCCATCCTCAACAAAACATCATCGGAAATGTTCAAAGTGGCGTTCAAACAAGAAACATGTTGCGGAACAACAACAATGCAGGCTTGTATGCAGATATCCGAGAATCTGGCCAACAAAATGATTGGTCTTTCGCGTGTTATGTCTCACAGGAAGGGCCAAGAACTTGGAAAGATGCTTTGAAAGATAGCTCTTGGGTTGAAGCAATGCAGGAAGAACTGCAACAATTCCAGAAGCTTGGTGTTTGGAAACTCGTAGAGAAACCTGCTGGTTACAAGAAGATTGGTACCCGTTGGGTGTTTAAATGCAAAAAGGATGACCGTGGAGTCGTTATTCGAAACAAAGCAAGGCTAGTCGTTCAAGGTTTTCGTCAGATTGAAGGGATCGACTACAACGAAGTGTATGCACCTGTTGCACGTCTAGAAGCAATTCGGATTTTTCTGGCTTATGCTTCATTCAAAGGTTTCAAGGTATACCAGATGGACGTGAAAATTGCATTCTTACATGGTGTGGTGGAAGAAGAGGTGTACGTCGAACAGCCTCCAGGTTTTGAAGATCCTATCCATCCCGATCGGGTTTGGTTGCTCAACAAAGCTCTTTATGGTCTACATCAAGCACCGCGAGCTTGGTACGCAACCTTATCTAATTATCTGCTGGAGAATGGATTTCGCAGAGGTCTTATCGATTGTACTCTTTTCATCAAAGAACAAGATGGAGATCTTCTACTGGTACAGGTATACGTTGATGATATTATTTTTGGTTCTACTAATGATGTTTTGTGTAGGAATTTCGAGCGCATTATGCAGGATAAATTCGAGATGAGTGCTATGGGGGAAATGACTTTCTTTTTGGGCCTACAAGTACAACAAACCGAGTCTGGGATATTCATCCATCAGACTAAATATGTTGGTGACATCTTGAGCCGGTTCCAGATGTCAGATGCAACGCCCATCGGTACCCCATTGCCGCAAAATCACGGAATTACTCCAGACTTGAAGGGTGAAGCTACTAGCCCCTCATACTACCGCGCGATGATCGGATCTCTTATGTACCTCACAGCATCAAGACCAGATATAATGTACCCAACGTGCCTGCTTGCCAGATATCAAGTCAACCCGAAGGCCTCACATCTTGCAGCTGTAAAAAAGGATTTTTCGTTATTTGAAGGGTTACCCTGACACCGGTCTATGGTACCCTAGGGATAATAACTTTGACTTGATCGCATTCAGTGATTCTGATTTTGGCGGATGCAAAATCGACGGCAAATCCACAACGGCTGGATGTCAGTTTTTGGGAAATCGCCTAGTCACATGGCAGTGCAAGAAGCAGACGTGCGTCGCTACATCAACATGCGAAGCTGAATACATTGCTGCCTCAGGTTGTTGCTCCCAAGTCCTATGGATCCAACAACAAATGCGTGACTACGGTTTTGAATTCCTAACTACTCCTATTTACGTTGATAATTCTGCTGCCTTACAGATCACTAAAAATCCTGTGCAGCATTCAAAGACTAAGCACATCGAAATTAAGTATCACTTCATACGTGATTGCTTTGAGAAAAGACTAATCGATGTTGCTTACGTCCACACCGATGACCAACGTGCCGACCTTTTTACCAAAGCATTTGACAAATCAAGATTTGACTATTTATTACTGGTAAACGGCATTAAGGTCAAGCAAGAGTAAAACCAACATCGGAAAATCTTTTTTTTGTAAATACCTTTATGTTTTAAAGTTGTCTTAGTTTATTGTTTTTAGGGGGAGTAAATCCAAAATTTGAAAATCCAAAAACATCGAAAAATTTCAAAAACACAAAAACAATAGAAAAACAAAAATGAGTTTCCTGGCGAGCAAAAGAGAAAATGATAGTACATCAGTGGTCTGTCTAAACCTCTTTAAACCCTTAAATGAAAAACGATAAGCAGCTCTATATAAGATGTATCGGTAGGCTCACAATCATTTTAAAGTGTGCAGGGTGATATAAACTTAAATCGACTGAAGACCAGGTGGGAACCATTCATTGGCATATGGTCTTAGTACCGAAATTTCGTTTGAAAGATTGCCGAGGTTCTGAAATATTCGGTCTTTATGCTACTTATCATCTGGGTATCATGGTTGTATCTTTTACCGAAAAATAACGGGGACGCAAGTCTAGATCTTCCATGATACCATACATACGTGTACATACTGCATACGACCTCAATAAGTGATCAACAATCACATGTCCAAACAAATAAGTGATAATATATCACAAATTCTTTCCGGGAGTCAAGTTCGTCTCTCTGCTGTACGAAAGTACTGACCTGTTCACGGACTTGCTCCTGTGCCCTCATGCATATGAAAATCAAGTTCCTCATTAATAAGTGATTATATCACATAGGGCTTGTTTTCAACCAAAATAAGTGAGAATCTCACATCATATACGGTCAAACAGATGATAATCGGTATACTCACCGGTAAGATGAACCCTCGTGCATACCTTGATACGGGAATGTGTCGTGATGTGGATGAACACCGGTCGGTAAGTACAAATCATACCTTAACGTATCCCCTCGCCATGATTACATCTGATAAGTTGAGCTTATGTGGACAACAATACCGATAATTGTTATAGGATGCTTATCTTAATGTTAACTAATTGAACAAAGAGAGTGTTTTGACATGACCGTACACTGATATGATTCTCTTACCCTCGAAACTCACAAAAAGAATGTCTGTAAATATTTATTTACTGCTTTAAATTTCTGCATCCTTGTACATATTTATTTTCTGCTTTCAGTCTTTACATTTGAAATATTCAAAAATACCAAAAAGATTTTAGGTGTGTTTTAATATAAACTTTATAAAAGCCAAAAAGATTTTATTTCTATCTTATTTTCGATCGTACGATGTTGGATCTCGAATCTTCGTTACCTGAAACCTGATTGAAAACCGAAACGACTGAATCTTCATAAACGGTTGAAATTTGCAAGTGTTGAAAGTTAAAATTTGAAATTGATAAAATTTGTTAAAACTTTCAAACTGTCGGACGGTGTTTGTTTAAACAATGGTCACACGTGTGTCGTTTGTTTATGTTTACTATATTCCAAGCAGTTGTTCTCATTACGCGTTTAGATTTCTTGCATGTGCAGATTCTAAAGGCAAGGAGAACATGGTCGATGACAAGCTTCGGAATGAAGACACGACGTGAAGGCACTCAAATGATGAAGATGATCGAGTTGCCGCTGACCATCATCAACACCACAAGGATCTCAATTCATAAAAATCAAGACTTTCACGAGCGTAACTCAAGGGGGAGCTTATGTTAAGGGGGAGTTTGTCAACACACTTCCTACATGAAACGGGGAGTTTGCTGATACACTTTCTGCTTTCAAGACGTGAAGACTTTAAAGATCCTCCGACATTGAAGACTTGAAAAGACGCCAAAGACTTGAAGACACGAGGGACCTACAAGAATTAAGATCAAGATCGAGACAAAGCTACAGCCAAGGGGGAGTTTGTTGGTGCACTTGTGTCTGTACTTTGTCTGTATTTAGTCTTGATACAAAACGATGTCTTTAATGTAAGATTGATGTAAGTTTGACCAAGTCAACCATCCTCCGGTTTGACTTGGCCAAACAGTTAGACAATGGTTGAAAGATGTTTGGGTCGAAGGATGTGTCATCGAAGGATAGTTTAGATCCTTCGATGAGCTCGAAAGATAACCTTCGAAGGATAGACCACGAAGGATATCATCCTTCGTGGTATATGTGATCCTTCGATGGGTTCCTGGTCGACAGATGATCTTACGATCAGTCTGTCTGATCCTTCGACCAGACATGTTGTGTTCGGGTATATATACCCATGTTGTGTGTTCACTTGAGGAGAGTTCGAAAGTTAGACATAGATAGACACAGAAGAGAGAACACACACACTGAGAGAGTTTGCAAAACTGATTTGTAAACATTGCATTGTAACCGAACCTTTCATACGCATTAATACAAGTGGTGTTAATCGTTGAAGATTGTGTGTTGTGTTTTGTGCTTGTTCTATCTCGGTTTGCATGCTAGCTTGGATTCCACACTCGCTAGTGTGTTAGACATAACAAGGAATAGGTTAAACCTCAACCTCCGAGGGACCTACACAATTATTCCAACATTCACCCCGCTAATTGTTTATGCAAGTTTTCTTGATCTTGTGTCTCCACATTCTCCTTCTCTTCTTTGCTTGAACCAGTCACATGTAATCTTGAATTGTTTCTTTCGAAATGTGTCTCGTATGAACATCCTGATTTGAATCCAAACGCAAATTAACATGATCAGTTATGATCCCTTATTTCCCCTATGGTACTTTCAAACCGTGCTTCCAACTTTCCATTTTCAAGTCTAAACCCATCTGGATCCGATTCTCCTTTTGTTATAATATTCATGGTGTCTTCTAAACGACTTTAGTTTAATTCATTGATTTATTCCATAAGAACAAATAGATGAGACTGAACACGATTCCTGGTCCTTTAAGTCATATCTGATAATCCAGTTAGATCTTCTTGATGACTCAAATTTGCTTGTGAACCCACATGCAAACTTATTATGATTTTCAAAAGAAAATGAAAAGAAACAACTTGCCTGGAATACGCTTCTAATGTAATGATTGAGAATAAAACAATTCCTTTCGAGTTTTTCCTCCTTTTGTATTTCCAATTCCGACTTGAAATTTGATCTTCAATTTCTTTCTCTAGCATCATATTATTTAGAGATAACAAACTGGATCAAATTGGTCTCTTAATCAAACGTTCTTTGGTTTTCCAGTGATCAACCAAGACAACTCCAAAAGGCAAAAAGAAGTATGTTTTACATACCACAATCGTCGCTATCGGCCTGTTAGTGTTTTTTCGAATAACAAAGAGTAGAAATCGAATTGCAAGTTGGTGGTTGGGTATTAATCGGCTATTAAGAATGAGTGGGACTGATTCTCAATGACTCTTGATAGGATAATCAAAACAAAGTTTGAATTCTTGATTGGTTGATGATTAAAACAATGATCTTGACATCTAGAAACATCAGCCCTGATACAACTATTGAAACACTGGGATCATAATTATAAAGCATGTTAAATGATATGTGAACTGAGACATGATATTGCTCCATGAGAAAATATGGAGTTCCAACTATTAGGTTATGAGATGAAGTATATCTATTAGACCCACACTTAGCTCGATCTCAATCCGAATACAATTAACTTATGGAAGTCAATAGTCTTATCATGTTCAAGATAGGTGTGGCGTGAAGTCAATCAAAAGAAACCCAATTGTACTATTTGAAGACAATACAATTTGAACCACTCAAAGTGAAGAATACTACAACAAAGATCAAGTTAAGTAGTTGATAGGTGGTTGGAAGTCCTTAGCTTCTCGTGTATAAATTCGCGTATTTATGTGGACTTGAGTGCTTGATTGCACTACTTTGATACGGTTTGTGTTTTGCAGGTCTTCATAGGTATAAGGTGCATTTCGAAACTAAACGGGGCTTTGGAATGGAGCTAAGGGGACTCGAGACGAAGAAACCTGAAAATGATGTGACTGGTGCCGTCGACAGAGTTTAACCCTATCGATGATGCCTTAGTAAAGCGTAGGCAGGGGCATCTAAAGAAAATCTCACCATGGCCATTCGGCGACAGTTGTCACACCCCAACCGATGGCGGAAACATCGGGGTGCGAGCACTAAGCATTCAGATTGCTCATGAGATTCCACAACACTAGAAATTTCATAATAGATTAAATTGATTCAACAATTTCTAAAACGAATAACCATCACATCAAGTATCAAATTACACCAATTATCAAATATTGTTCAAATAGGGCCAGTACAAAATGTACCAATTACACCAATTATCAAATATTATTCAACATTTTCTAAGCATCACCCTAGCTTGATTCCATAGTTCCAGCATTTATCAGCCTACAACATGTATTAAAATAGGGTCAGTACAAAATTTACCGGCGAGTATACAAGTTTGAATAATAGCATAATAGATTAAATCAACTCATATCCATATGTAGTGTAACAAAATAGTTTCAGCCATGCTAGTGTTCGTAGTCCAACAAGTGATAGCCCAAGTATCCCGATGCTTTTTTTGTTTTCCAAAGTCTCAATGAAAACTAGAATCCTCCTAACAATACCCCCAAGAATAATTGGGAGGTGCATCTCCTATAGCGCTAATATTGTTAAGGCGGAACTACACACCCTGGATTAGACGTCCACATAGCACAAATAGAATACAAGAATCACAAGTTTCACATACACATAGGATAGAGTTTAGTTTGCAAAAGTCTCAAGTATCGTAGTTTAATAGAATATATGTTACATTCCAAAGTTTAAAACAAAAAGGGATCGAGTATACTCATAGTGATTGCTTAACAGTTAAGACTGTTATTGGATCAAAGGGAGCTCTTTTAGGATTAGCCTGATTAGATTTCAATAGGTAAGAGTCGGGCAGAATAACAAGATTGCACAAAGTGTCGGATCTGTCACTGGATCGGATGGTTGTCCGATCGGATGGCCATCCGATCGGATTTCCAGTCGATTGAGGTGACAATGTGTGAGGGAATTAGTGGTTACCCGATCGGATGGTTATCCGATCGGATAGCCACTCGATTCAAGTGTAATTGTAGCTAAGTGTCTTGGTTGCTTTGATTGGATGGTTGTTCGATCGGATGGCTATCCGTTCGGATTGCCATTCGATCAAGGTTCCAAAGTTTCAAGTTTCTGAAAAAGTTTGAAAGGTTTAGAGGCACAAGCTACGTTGATCGGATGGCAAGTTGATCGGATGGTTATCCGATCGGATTGCCATTCGACGATCGTAGTTTCCCCAAAGTTTCAAGGGTTCAAAGTTCCAAGTGTTCAAGTCTATGAGACAAGTGCCACCTGATCGAGTGGTTGTTCGATCGGATGGCTATCCGATCGGATTGCCACTCGATCGAGTTAGCCTTGTCCCATTCTCGTTTTGTAAAAAATCTAAGTTTCTGTTTAAACCACGACCACTTGGTACGTACTGAGACACTAGTAAACACCTCAATGTTCAGCTGATCTGATCTGATGGGAATCACCCCGGTCCATTCAGTCGTTAGTTCGTGATGATATTTACGTCAGAATCTGTACTCCGGTCGTCTTCTCCGGTAACAATCCCTTTCCAATCCGACTCCAGACTAATAATCAAGCCTACAGTCCGTTTAGATCCGGATCTCACCGTTTAAAGTGAGAGAATGAAAATAACTTAAGTTTTGTCATGAAACATCCTAGATTTAGCTTAGATTCGGTGAAAAATACATGGAATTCCTCAGATCTGAGCTAGATTTTACCAGGAATGACATCTCATAGTAGTTTGTACAAACCACCATGATGACATCATCCTTAAGAACTCAGATCTAAGAGATTTCACGGTGAAAAGTGTGATTTCAAAGGAGAATCACGTAGAGAACGAAGTGTAGATCAAGAAAGTACAAGAATCAAGTGTAAAACGTACCGGAATCGCCGAGAAATCGAAGAAATGTGGTGTGCGTGCTTCTGAGTCGAGTGAGGCTGTCACATCAATGAAGGACTAATTTGACAAGCCTATTTATAGTGTGGGGGAAGGAGGGTTAAGGCGGTGTGCACGGATCGGATGGCAACTCGATCGAGTGGCCATCCGATCGGGTGGTTATCCGATCGGATTGCCACTCGGCCAATCCATCCTTTCCGCGTTTCCATCTTTGATTTGTTTTGCGTGCTAGATCAAGCGTTGCGTTGCGTATTTATTGGGTAATAGTATAACTAGATTATAGCAATAGCAAAAAAGTTTTCAAAGTTTCATAGTTTCCGCCAGTGACAAGACTCCAGTCCCTCGTTCAACCAAGTCTCAAGTTTAACGAGCCTCAAGAGTCAAGCACCAAAGTATCAAGAATTAGACATTCCGAGCATCTAGAATTAAGCATTCCAAGTATTTAGATTTAGACATTCCAAGTAGTTAGTATATAGCATAGAATTTACCAAGTACCAAAAGTATAAATGACTACATAGTTCAAGGACTAAAATTGACAATATTTAAAAGTCTAGGGACGTAGGTAGTCTCCCCTCCTTTAGGAGATTTCGTCCCCGAAATCTAGGAAGAAGACTGCTCGAAGAGCTGCGGATACTTGGTCTTCATCTCACTTTTCAGTTCCCAAGTGAATTCGGCGCCACGATTTCCTTCCCAATGAACCTTGACGATGGGAATTTTGCTGCGCCTCAGTCGCTTGACACCCTGATCCATGATTTCGACTGGCCTCTCCACAAAGTGTACAGCTTCGTTTATTTGCAAGTCTTCAAGGGGAACCTGTAGTTCCTCGTCGGCTAGGCATTTACATAGGTTGGATACGTGGAACACTGGATGCACATTGTTTAGTTCCTGTGGTAGGTCGAGTTTGTACACCGCCTTGCCAATCCTTTCGAGTATCCTGAAAGGACCCACATAGCGAGGAGCGAGCTTTCCCTTCTTACCAAAACGAACTACTCCCTTCCAGGGAGATACCTTGAGAAGGTCTCGGTCACCAACATCAAATTCCAGAGGCTTACGCCTATTATCAGCATAGCTTTTTTGTCTGCTCCTAGCGTTGATCAAGTTATCACGGATCCGAAGAATCTTATCCATTGTCTCTTGAAATGATTTCACGGCCAGTAAACTGCTTGTCACCAATCTCATGCCAACTGAGAGGGGATCGGCCACTTGCGGCCATACAAAGCTTCGAAATGAGCCATCTGAATACTGGAATGATAGCTGTTGTTGTACGAGAATTCAATCAATGGTAAATGTACATCCCAGTTACCACCAAAGTCGATGACACAAGAACGGAGCATATCCTCTAGGGTCTGAATAGTACGCTCGGTCTGCCCAACCGTTTGAGGATGAAAGGTTGTGCTAAGATTCAAATGAGTACCCATAGCGGATTGAAAGGTTTGCCAAAGACGTGAAGTAAAACGACCATCACGGTCCGAGATTATGTCAAAAGGTATGCCATGACGGCATATAATCTCATTAGTATAGATTCGAGCAAGTTTTCCCACTTTATAATCTTCACGAATAGCAAGAAAGTGGGCTGATTTGGTCAGACGATCAATTATCACCCAGATACTATCGTGGCCAGAAGGTGTTCGAGGTAGCTTGGTAATAAAGTCCATAGCGATGTTATCCCATTTCCAAACTGGGATTTCGGGTTGTTCTAAGCGTCTTGAAGGACGTTGGTGTTCGGCCTTAACTTTCGTACAAGTAAGGCACTTAGAAACATATACAGTAATGTCCCTCTTCATGCCAGGCCACCAATAAGTTGTACGCAAATCATGGTACATCTTATCAGCGCCCAGATGAATAAAGTAATGGGACTTGTGAGCCTCATTCATAATGAGCTCACGGAGATTATCGCAATCCGGTACCCAGATGCGATTTAGGTAGTATTGGAGTCCATCAGGTTTTGTTTCGAGTTGATCAATCTTAGCACCTTGGATTTCCACTTCTAGACTTCCTTCATTAGCTGACGAATACTGGGGGTCATGAATACACACATGGAGATCATTAGAGATACGAATAGCATTCACATGAGTTTTACGACTAATAGCATCGGCCACTACATTCGCCTTGCCAGGATGATAGCGAATTTCGCAGTCGTAGTCGTTAAGCAATTCCACCCAACGCCTCTGTCGCATGTTCAGTTCCTTTTGGTCAAAGTTATGTTGAAGGCTCCTATGGTCAGTGAAAACCACACACTTAGTACCATACAGGTAGTGTCGGCATATCTTTAACGCAAACACAACTGCACCAAACTCCAGATCGTGAGTAGTATAGTTTTTCTCATGTACTTTGAGTTGATGAGAGGCATAAGCAATAACCTTGTCCCACTGCATGAGTACACAGCCCAATCCACGGTTCGAGGCATCACAATATACTACGAAATCATCATTCCCATCAGGGAGGGTGAGAACAGGAGCATTACACAAGAGAGTCTTAAGAGTTGAAAAGATTCCTCTTGTTCGGGACCCCAAGCAAAAGGTCTCTCTTTCTGAGTCAATGAAGTGAGAGGAACAGTGATCTTAGAGAAGTCCGAAATGAATTGGCGGTAATAGCCCGCCAATCGTAAGAAGGAACGAATCTCGGATGCAGATTTAGGCGTACTCCAATTCTTCACAGCTTTGATTTTAGACGGGTTAACATGAATACCTTGCTTACTAACGACGTGACCAAGAAATTGTACTTCATTAATCCAAAACTCACACTTAGAAAATTTTGCATACAGACGTTCACCACGTAAGAGTTCAAGCATCAAGCGTAAATGACGAGCATGGTCAGCTTTAGTTTTTTAATAAATGAGAATATCATCAATAAAGACTATCACAAAACGATCGAGATAAGGTTTACAAACACGATTCATGAGATCCATGAACACAGCGGGTGCGTTGGTCAATCCAAAAGGCATGACCACGAACTCGTAGTGCCCATAACGAGTACGAAATGCGGTCTTGGGTACATCATCCTCGAGTACACGAAGCTGATGATAGCCATAACGAAGATCGATTTTTGAGAAACAGGACGCGCCTTGTAGTTGGTCAAATAGATCATCAATACGGGGAAGGGGATAATGATTCTTAATGGTAAGCTTATTAAGTTCACGGTAGTCGATACACATACAGAACGGACCATCTTTCTTCTTGATGAATAGCACGGGAGCACCCCACGACGAGATACTTGGACGAATGAATCCTTTGTCGAGTAGTTCCTGAAGTTGGCTGGATAATTCTTGCATCTCGGAAGGTGCAAGACGATAGGGAGCCTTGGCGACAGGAGTCGCACCAGGTACGAGATCAATACGAAAATCAACAGATCTAGGAGGAGGAAGACCAGGAAGATCTTCGGGAAAGACATCAGGGAAATCACACACTACTAGAACATCGCTTATGTCCTTCCCCTTGCCCTTTTGTTCCACCACGTGGGCCAAGAAGGCAAAGTTTTGTTTACGTAAGCATCTGTTCGCTTGAGTGCATGGTATCAGCCTTAGTCCTTTCGAAGGTCGGTCTCCGTAAATATGCAAAATATCACCGGACGAAAGAGGTAAACGGACAAACTTCTCGTGACAAGCAATCTCGGCATGATTCTTACGCAACCAATCCATACCGATTATGACATCAAAACTACCCAGTCGCATGGGTATGAGATCGATAGAGAAGACGTGATCGTTAAGAGTCAGGGAACAATCACGCAAAATAGAATCAACGAGAATCGACTTACCGTTGGCGACCTCGACAGAGAACGACTCAGGTAACTTGGAGCGTGTACAGTTTATCAAAGACTCAAATTCCACGGACACAAAACTTCTATCGGCACCAGTATCAAATAGAATCGAAGCATAAAGGTTATTGTCGAGAAACATACCATTCACCACATCATTGTTGTTGCGAGCCTGGTTAGCATTGAGGTTGAATGCTCGTCCACGAACGACTGCTTGTTGCTCTTGGTTCAGCAGGGGGCAATGATTACGGAGATGAGTAGTGTCTCCACACTGAAAACACGCTCGTACGACGTTGCTGAGCGGGTTGAGCAAGATTAGCTTGACGACAGTAAGGAGTCGTGTGCCCATAGCGATTGCAGTTGGTACACAAACGACATACTGAGGTAGTAGGGTGATGAAAATTGCAAGTCGTACACTTGGGGTAAGACCCAGAGTACTGCTTCTTGACTTCTGGAGCAGCAGTGATTGGAGCAGCAGCAGCAGGAGTAGGTTTAGCAACAGGGTTTGTAGCAGGAACAATAGCATTGCATTCTGAACCCTGAGACTTTTGCCTCTTGTTCTTGCAGCCACTTGGATGCTGAGTAACTTGATATGCAGACTTGGAAGGGGTAGAGTTAGCAAACTGCTTATTACGCACACGGTTGTTGTTGAGACTAGCTGCAAGACGGTAGACTTCCTCAATAGTGTCGAGTTCTGTCGCACCCCGACATTTCCACGTATTACCGGTGGGCCCGGTGGGGAGTATCGTGACGTAGTTGATATCATCATAGTCAAACAATCACAGTTCAATGCATAGCGGAAGTCTAGGAGTAATAATATTACAAACCGATTCGAAAGTAACATAAAATATTACAACGGGTTGTAAAAGGATCCACAGGCGGATCTAAAGATAAAAAGAAAAATTGTTCAACAGATTTAAGCATCAAAAGCTTGCAAGACTCTTTATTTGATACTAGGAGTAGCCAGACCATTTCGCTTAGTACCTTCACTTAACCTTTTTGGAAAATACGTCAGTTTTCACTGGTAAATACAATTAACCGACTCATTTTGAAAATGTTTAAGAAAATTGATTTGAATGCACAAGGCACAAAAGTCTTTTATAACTTAGGATAATTATTTAAAATTAATCTTGTAAAAGATTTATATGTTTGTCATACGTTCAGTAGCCCGAGTTAGAAGTACCGGGTTAAAAGATTAATAGACACACCACAAAATATACCCACGGCGAGTTATACTCAACAAGCGGGTTTATCTTTTTACATACGCATCGGCAGGTGTATGCCTACACCCCGTGCTTAAGTCGTGGCCATTTCAATGAATGAGCCGAGGATATCAAGGAGATGGTCATTAATCCCCCCAAAGGCTTAACACGAACAAAACAGATTAAACGGGTTATCTCAATGTTTTACCATTATTTGATTAAAGATTCAATACCCGACCAAGCGGTATTTTAGATACCGTACCCCAAGCCCGTATAAGGTAAATAAGTTAAAACTATTTACCTGAGCTAAAATATAAATTTTAATCCCAGCCGTATAACAAAGCAGCAAGTACGGTAGCTTTTACTGGTCTCCTAAATCTGGAACGAAGGTTTTAATAACCTATTAGATTCCTAACGGGTCTTACTTAAGTTTAAACTTAGACCAGTTAGTTTTAAAGAAAGGTATACGGTTCAAAACGAATGATTAAGCGAAGACCGGATTAGAATGTGATTTAGACCCGACAAGTATGAAGACTTGTTTAATATGGTTAAACCAAACACATTCTGGATTTTGAAGTGAAAATGATAAGATTTGGCCCGTTTCGGTTAATTTATGTAAACTAGTTACATAAACTGTATCGAACGCGAAAAATGCATAACGGGTAACCAAATGATTCATGAACAGGTTCCCTAAGTTA
>JARYGA010024564.1:0-40754 GCA_030545235.1 Helianthus tuberosus | reverse complement strand
ATATTCAATATAAGTGACAGATTTAATAGTATCAAGCTGTTTCCACATCCGTTTCACTGATTCCGCCTTTGAATCAGATTACAAGCTCTTCTGAACGACTCATTTGGGTCCAACAACGATCCTACAGGATGGAGGGTATGTATACATTATCGTCTATTAAATGAGGCAACAAGGAAAGATCACTTTCCTTTGCCTTTTATTGATCAAATGTTAGAAAGATTATCCGATCACAAATTTTATTGTTTCTTAGATGGTTTTTCAGGTTACTTTCAAATTCCGATAGCACCCGAGGACCAAGAAAAGACAACGTTTACATGTTCGGAACTTTTGCTCATCAACGCATGCCTTTTGGTCTATGTAATGCCCCCGCAACATTTCAACGTTGCATGGTGGCTATCTTCCATGATATGATAGAAAAGACAATGGAAGTCTTCATGGGCGACTTTTCTATCTTTGGAGATTCATACGACCAATGCCTCGATAACCTTGAGCGAATGCTCTCCTGATGTGAGGAAACTAACCTCGCCCTTAATTGGGAAAAATGCCATTTCATGGTAACGGATGGAATAGTACTCGGTCACAAAATCTCAAGCGAAGGAATGGAGGTTGATCGAGCAAAAATAGACACTATTTCTCGATTACCACCCCCATCCTCGGTTAGAGCTATCAGAAGTTTCCTAGGGCATGCCGGATTTTATAGACGATTTATCAAGGACTTTTCTAAAATCTCAAGGCCTCTAACAAAATTACTTGAAAAAGATGCTCCTTTCATCTTTGACAAGGATTGCAATCAAGCATTTCTAACCCTAAAGGAAATGCTAGTCAATGAACCTATCATGATAGTGCCTGATTGGAAATTACCTTTCGAAATCATGTGTGATACAAGTGACTTTGCAGTTGGAGCCGTCTGGGACAAAGAAAAGATAAGCATTTTCACCCAATTTATTATGCTAGGAAAACACTTAACGATGCACAAGAAAATTATACAACAAAAAAAAGGAATTGCTAGCCGTGGTATTTGCTTTTGATAAATTTCGTTCTTATCTTGTTCTTTCTAAAACAATAGTCTATACAGATCATGCAGCCATTCGATACCTCTTCAAGAAACAGGATGCTAAACCACGTTTGATTCGGTGGATTCTACTCCTTCAAGAATTTGACATCGAAATAAAAGACAAAAGAGGAGCAGAAAACACCGCAGCAGATCATCTTTCATGCTTGGAAGACCCAGCTTTGGACGCAACCAGGGATGAGCAAATCAATGAAAAGTTCCCAACAGAGTCCCTGGAGATGGTGGAATACCGAGAGGAGCCATGGTACGCCGACTATGCTAACTACCTAGCTAGCGGTATAGTCGCAAAAGGATGGCCACATCATCAAAGAAATAAATTCTTTGCCGATGTAAAGCATTATTTTTGGGAAGATCCTTATCTTTTCAAAATGTATGCCGATCAACTCATCCGCCGATGCGTACATGGTAGAGAAGTAAGAAGAATTCTCCGCCATTGTCATGAAGGTCCATACGGAGGACATCATGGTGCCGCCAGTACCGCACAAAAGGTATTTGATTCAGGATTTTATTGGCCAACCATTTACAAAGACGCCCAAAGTCTTGTCAAGACATGTGACGCTTGCCAAAGATCAGGTAATATTTCTTCCAAAAACGAAATGCCACAAAATGGCATTCTTGTTTGTGAAATTTTTGATGTGTGGGGACTCGACTTCATGGGGCCCTTCCCACCGTCAAAAGGAAACAAATATATACTTGTGGCGGTAGATTACTTGTCTAAATGGACCGAGGTCGAGGCACTTCCAATAAATGATGGAAGAGTCGTGGTAAGATTTCTGAAAAGATTATTCTCTCGTTTTGGAACACCAAAAGCATTAATAAGTGATAGAGATACCCATTTTTGAAACCATCAACTTGAATTTTTTTTAACAAGGTATGGGGTCTATTACCGGGTCTCAACGGCATATCACCCTCAAACAAACGGACAAGCCGAAGTGACTAATAGAGGTTTAAAAAGAATACTTGAGAAAACCGTAGGGTTAAATAAAAAAGAATGGGCCGATAAATTAGACGATGCTTTATGGGCTTTTCGAACTGCTTATAAAACAACAATAGGTACAACCCCATATAAGCTCGTCTATGGAAAAAGTTGTCATTTGCCAGTAGAAATAGCACACAAAGCCTTTGGGCAATTAAAAATGTAAGCTTAGATATAGAATTTGCTAGTAAAAATTGACTTTGCCGATTAAATGAATTAGACGAACTAAGGAATTATGCATATTCTAACTCCGAAATTTATAAGGAAAGAATGAAAAATTTGCATGATAAACACATTAAACTTAATGAATTTCGGATAGGAGATCAAGTTCTGTTGTTTAATTCGCGACTTCGATTATTTCTTGGTAAATTAAAGTCTAGGTGGTCAGGACCTTTTTCCAACACCTATATTTCTCCACACGGTGCAGTCAAAATTAAATCTCGGAATGGAATTCCATTTAAAGTCAATGGCCAACGACTTAAACTCTATCAAGGATTTATTGAGGATGAGGATGAAGAAATCTCGCTTCAAACAATCGAAGAATGAAACAAAGGTTCAAGCATCAACATCATACCTGGTAAGTTACGAACAATCGGGAAAACATCTAAATTGGTAAGATTTCTAGAACCAACTTTTGGGAAACAGGGCACTCACACGAGCACTTATAAATATATATATATATATATATATATATATATATATATATAATTTTTGCCCGAACACGGGGCCGTTCTCAACGAGCACGGGGCCGTGTCCGCGCAACTGTCGGGATAAAACTCCCTTTTTCTTTCACTTTCTTCATTCCGCACGCCCCGTTTTCCCAAAAACTCTCTGGTTCCGGCGTTTTTCCTGCAGATTTCAACGTTTCCCCTTCTTCTAACAACGTCAAGGTATGATTCTATACTTATAATTAGTTAGATTAAGTACTTGCATGTAGTTTAACATCAAGATTTGGGAAAAAATCTAGGGTTCTTCAACTTGAACCGGATCGAACTCCAAATTTTTGCATAAATCTGTTAGCATTAGTTTAGATACATGTTATAGGAAGTAAATCAACTTGTATTGTTAGTAGATTCTCTCGATTTCTCACAAAAACACCAAACCCTTGTTTTTGAACCGAAAAAGATGAAATTAAAGGGGTAATCGGTTTGTTTTGGGAAAAACGGCACTTGGGGTTTCATTTTCGGGGAAAACCGCTCCTACTGGACCAAAAATTCTCAAGTTTTTGGGACCGGGTCGAAAAATGAGATTTTTGGGAAACAGACGCCTGGACACGGGGCCGTGCTCAGCGAGCCCGGGGTCGTGTCCAGCTAAACTCAGGCCAACTCGGGGAGTGTCCGCTGAACACGGGCGCGTGTTCAGTCGATTGTTTTCAGTTTTCTTCGAAAATTTCACTGTTTCGTACTAATTGTTTGACATTTTCTTTCAGATGGCCAAGAAATTCACCAGGTTCAGTGCAAGCGAGTTGGCGGCTCAAGCTCGTTACGATGTGTTAAGGACTAGGCCCGAAGTGAATCCCAGACAAGTGTGCATGGACACTCTTGAAGCAGTGAACCAGATAGACCGCTTCAACACCATTGTCATCGGCCCACTACGAGTGGCTCTCTGCACTCGACTTCACTCCGTGCATGAATACACCATGGAATTTTACAGCACGTTTGTCCTTAAGTCGAGAGCGGAACTGTTTGAGAATGAAGGGGTAGAGTTCCGTTGTGGAGGGACCACGTACAGAATCTCAATAGCTCAATTTGGGGCACTGGTTGGGTTGTACTCAGAAGAGGATGCTGGGGATGAAGAGAACACTGGCGGTCTACGTGAGATTCCAGAAAATCAACGCCAAGCTGCTTGGGCTCAGATCGGAGAGGGCAACTACAACCCGAGCCAAACTAAGAGCACCTTGTTGAGAGTCCATCTCTACCGCTACATCCACAGGCTCCTCACATACTCTCTTAGCCAGAGACACGACAGCAGCGGTGTTGTAGGGTTACGATATCTGTTGGTCCTCCATCGCATCCACAACCGTGTCAACCTTGATGTTCCACACCTGCTACTCCGTAACATGCACCTGAACCAGCTTGCTACTCCCCCGACTCCTATCTTCCTTGGAGGGTGGATTTACCGCCATTTCAAACACTTCACAAGGATGCGAGGTCCTTTCCAAAGGGCCCATGGTCGGGAAAAGTGGACATGGTTATTTGCCGCAACATGAACTTGATCAATGAAGCGGATGACGGGACGGTCAGATTCCAAACTGTCCAAGGGCATGCATGGAACCCTCAAGAATCTCTCGTCTTACATGCTCCACACATCCGTCCCCCTCCTCAGTACCACTACCAGCACCAGGGTGATCCGGGTCAATCATCCTCACAAGGAGGCGGTTTTCCTAACTTTCAAAGCTTACAAGATTTATTGTTGGAAAACCTTATGTACACCAAGAACACCTACAACATGGCTAGCAACACATACGCCCGGGTCAGAGTGATAGAGAGAAACATCTCCGACATGCAGGATGACATTGGAAACATCCGGGAGTATATGGCGGGCCACGGAGGAGGTGATGATGATGATGATGACGACGAGGACATGGATTGAGCGGGAGGAGTTGGAGGTAGCATCACACGGTTGAAGGTCTCACAGGTTAACCCCCTTATCTTATGAACAATTTCTGGCCAGCGTGCCACTTGTTGAACAATTTACTTTCTCTAACACTTTTTAATTTCTGCATTTCTTTTTCTTTTTAACTTGTGACGTGGATGATAAACTTTGGTAATTTAGGATGTTGGTTATTGTTTGGTGTAGTATTTATTAGTTAAACAGGTACATATGAGGCTTAGAGCACTAAACATTAGTGCTACTAAAGCCGGGACAGCAAAAACTGAAGCCAGAAACCTGTTTTACACTTTTGCAGTTTGTCCACACGGGGTCGTGCTCAGCCGACACGCCCCCGTGCCCATCGCCCAGACCTGCTGTTTGTTTAAATTCTGTAGATTGCTGTTAACTTGAGCCAACACGGGGTCGTGTTCACCCAACACGCCCCTGTGTCCACCTTCTGTAAGTCATCGTTACTGGCACTCTGACCACGGGGCCATGTTCATCCAACACGGGCCTTGTCCAGATGCCCAGTAACATAATTTTTTTTGTTTAACACACATTTTTACATATTCAATCAACCTAAAAACTTATTTTTGGGACACATTGAGGACAATGTGTAATTTAAGTGGGGGGGGGGGATGCCAAAACCTTGAATTTTGCAAGTCCTAATTCCAAGCCTTACACAAAACTCTATTGGAACCGCTAAACACCCCAATTTTTTTCAAAAATTTTTCATTTTTTTACTTGTCTTGGTTTAATTTGGGAATTACAAGTTCTAAAAAGGTTAGATTTTTTTTTATAAATTTACAACCGATAGCGTCGTAATAAAAAAAGAACCAACATAAGAAAATTATGAAACGGCATGACAAATCTAGTTAAAATTTGATTATATATACTTGATCACATTAAAAACCCATTCCCACAAAAAGTGAGTTTTGAGCCTTTATTGAGCATACAAATACACATCTTAAAACTAAATGCTCATTTTTCGTTTCTTGTGTGAATAGCCGCTTGGTTTCTTACGACTCTAGAACTTGCCATGACGATACATTCCCAGTCCTTACCAACTTAAACCCAAGTAAGTAAATGATGGAGGCATTAGGACTAACCCCTTTTCTTTCAACACCATTATTTTTCTTTTTTTTACCACCTACCCAAAATTCCCCTAGTTAACCCCTTTGAGCCTAAACCTTTTCTTTTCTTTACCCAAAACAAACACCCTTTACCCACCAAAACCTTTTTCATTTTAAACCCTTTATTTTAGTAACAAAGCTCGGTTTTCTTGTGACTTCCTTATTAAATAATAATAATAATAATAATAATAATAATAATAATAATAATAATAATAATAATTTTATAGAGAAGAAAAGAAAAATGAAGTTAGCAATAAACAAACAAGCTCATCAAAAGAAAGCTTGTTTGAAAAATGCTTCATTAGAATAAAAAGTCACAAAAACAAAATGCTTTACAAAAACCGACGCTTTTTACGCCTTTTCGCCCTTTTCTACTAACCACTAACCCAAAACCACCCACCTTTAACCCAAGCCTAACCCTTCTCCAAAAGTCCTCTTGATATTTACAAAGGTGTATAGTTAAAAAGGAGGAGGATTGATTGCTTGGCAAGCATATGGTAGAAGTAAGTTCCATGCCGCTCTCGAGTGTTTCACAAAAATACATCTTCGGCCGAGTGCTGAGTGATCTCCCGTGAGGTATGTGAACTTGTATAAATGGAATTTTAAATAGGCATGTTATGCCCAATTAAGTAATTTATCTTATGAAATGTTCTAAATAAATCATAACGAATAGGATTGTAAATAACATAAAAATAAAACCTAATAAAGAATCTTGGAATCCCGACACTCTATGACAAGCCCAAAACCTTCTCTTCTACCCATTCCATTTGGGTGTGTTAGCCACAAAATAAACAGTTTTGCTTGAGGACAAGAAAAGATTCAAGTGTGGGGGTATTTGATGTGTGTAAAATGAAACATATAAATTACATCAAATAAGACATAAAACTAACCTTTTTAGTACTAATGTTGGAAAAAGTGTGCTTTTGTCTTCCTTTTGTATTTTCAGGGTTAAATGAGCTTAAATGAACAAAAGAAGCAAAAATACCGCCAAATCTAACATAAATACAAGAAAAGGAATATGTAGGATCGAATTCTGACCCAAACGAGTCATTCAGAAGAGTTTATCTCAGTTTGAGCGGCGGAAACGAACAAACCGAGTTCAATTCAGCGAGATTTCACTTTAAACTGTTGTTGTATTGATAACGAATGCGATTACAGACCTAACAACACTTCGGCAGCACTTCGTGGCTCACCGGAAGAATCTCTGGAAAAATTACAACTGAAATGACATTACACCTATATATAATGTTCTAGATTTCGCTTGAAGACATTCAAGCGAAATCATCTAATTAATGTTCAAGCGAAACCTTCTAGAATCTTGTTGAAGCGAATTTGACAAATTAGCATTCTGTTTCAAGTTTGCATGCAAATCCACGTATACTTGATTCCATGATGCAGTGATGATGTCACTAGTGTGATGTCATCATCAAAGATGATGACATCATGCTTGTTTAGAACCGCACCAAACCTGAGACTCGATACAAGACGAAGACGACAGATGTGTGCACCAACAGACTCCCCCTCAGATGTTGACGAGTCTTAAGTGTCGAGTCTTCACAATCTTCAGTCTTTATCAGTCTTTGAGCTTCCTTCATACTTCAACTAATCTCCTCCTCAGATGTTTTCAGACTCCCCCTTTCGATACACTGGGATCGCAGTCTGGCTCGTTAAACTCATAGAATCCTCAGGTATCGGAACCTGGCACTCTATCATCAGATTCAATATCGAAACCTGGCTATACCTGCACATCCTTAACCCGAAAATAAATTCACTGATGATAACTTGTAAGAACAATCTCACCATCTAATGAACCACTTGCAGGAATATCGCTTTTATGTTCAAAACAACACACTCTCCCAAACCATTTATTCATCATGTCTAGCACTCAGAATTTTGAAAATTAGCTCTCCAACACCAGTTGTCGAAAATCTTTTTGTATTTTTCAAAATTTATGCTAAAACACACTAAAATCTTTTTGGATTTTTTAATAGAATGAAATGCAGTAAAGAAATATTTACACACAATATTTTTGTGAGTTCGTGCAAGAGGATCATATCAGTTTAAGAGACAAATCACCAACACCGTTAAGCTTCATTTCATTTTAAGTTCTAAACGATTCACTTAGATTGTCAGTATACTTGTCCACTCAAATTTTCACACAAAGTTCAATTGATCCGAGATACGATATTAATATTTTAAGCACTTGAACTTATCCGTGTGTCCCACTACTTGAATATACTCCCGTATCCAAATCCCAATATTCAGTCTTACAGGTGAGTATACCACAGATGATATCTGTCAGGGGAATAAATTATAGTACGAGGGCCGTGAGAGCTCAGGTCGATCTTTCGATACGCAGAGAGATGACGGCTTCGACTTTTGGTGTGTCCCCTTTTAGAGGATCTTTTGCATTACAACAGCAGCGACTATCAATTTTATTGTTTCATCAGCTTGCTGAGGGCGATGCTATGTTTCAAGCATTTGCAGAAAGCATTATCCGGGGACTAGGTCAGAAATTTCTTTCAGCAGAAGTCCCGGGATAATACCCCAGATATCACTGAGCATAAAGACCTAGTATCTCAGAATAAGGGACCTTTCAAACAAGATTTCAGGGGTTACCTATATATCCAAGTTTGTGTTAACCCACAGAACAAGCAAGTTTGAAATTTAGATTTATATCTCGTCACAATCTACTGAATGTGTAAAAACCTACTAGCACATCATCAGTGAGACCGTTTATCACTTTTTTATCTTACCAAATCTTTAGCATGTTGTGATCGTCCACTGATGTACTATCATTTCCTCTTTTATGCAACAAAAACTCATTTTTCATTTTATCATGTTTTTTATTTTTTGAAATTTTCAAATGTTTTTGGATTTTCTAAAATTTCTTACTCCCCCTAAAATGCAAACACATTTTAGGAAATTTGAACACAAACTGTACAGAAACATGACAACTGATATCGAATCACTTCAATTCGCCATCCACTTGGCATAAACAATCAGAACTCCCCCTCACAACAAACTATTTTCCCATTATGATCTCAAAACACTTAAGTTTGTTTTAATCAAATGGTTTTTCCGGAAAATAAGTTTGATTTTACCACTTGTAAAGTTAGGGGTTTGGTTCATCATATTGTCTATAAACCATTTGTAGAAAATCAGATACAACTTAATGTCCCTGATTTACCACTTGTAACCATCACAAACATACAACTCAAACCTGTTTTTCAACCAATTTACCATCTTTTGATTGAATTCTCAAGGTGCCGATTCCTACTCCTCGCTTACATACCTGGGAGTTCCGGCAGTTCCGGCAATTCCTGCAAAAATTCTCAAAAATTTTCAATTTTCAAACAAACAACATAAGAATGATGCCGATTCATGATCCACGATTACCAACTTGGGATCTCCGGCATGTCAGGTTTTTACTCTTTGAAAAATATATCCACCCAAGCCTGACCTTCCTTGGGTGTCACCGAGTCATCATTACTCGATTTCTTACCTCCCCTCTTCATCTCGTAGAACTCTTTAACCCCTTTGACTTTTCGATCAATCATTTTTCCAACAATATTTTTTACAATGGGGTTAAAAGCCTTGTCAACATCAAATTTCTTTTTATCAGAATAAAATTGATTTGAAATTTCAACTTTTCCAACTTTCTTCATGTAATTTTCAGCTTTCAAAGATGGAAAATTTTCATCGTTCACATTCGGAACTGATTTCTCAACCTTTTTCTCAACATGTGGCTCCTCTGATTTTGTGGAATCAGATTCATCACCAGAACTGTTTCTTGAACCCTTAACAACCCATTTTTGATTTATCAGCTTTTTTTTTCTTTTAACCACATTCTTTGAACATTCACCAATTTCAAAGATTGAATTTTGAAAGCTTGTAAACTTTTTGTTTGTTAGTTCAGTTTTCTCGATCACTTTCTCTTTTAGTTTACCAGAAATTTCCTGTTTTGGTTTGTATGTTTTCGGACAATTCCTAGCAACATGACCAGCAATCTTGCACTGAAAACAGGTTCTCTTTTCAATCTTCTTTGGAACAGTATTTTTCTTCAGCTCTACTTGCTTCTTGGCAAAGAATCCTTGATTTGTCTCCTTCCAGAATGAACTCTTTTGTTCTTTCTCTTGACTTGTTCCTGAAACAAAATCAGTTTTTGGTTTATAAAGTTCCTCATTTTTATAATTTTTCGGTGGTATAAAACCTAGACCATTCCTTTTGAAATTACGGCTTTGGTTTGGCTTCTTTTGAAAACCAGAACCAGAACCCTTTTTCTTGTTTAATCTTTGTTGAACTCTTGAGGTGTATTTTTTAGATTTATCAATAAGATTTACATCTTTTAATTCAAAAATATTGATTTCTGTTAGTTTGAAAACCTTTTTGATCATCTCAGTTTTTACACCTCTTAATGGAAAATCTTCATCAGAATATAATTTGTCAGAATCTTTCAAAGTATATGCCACTTTAAATGATTCATCATTCAAATTAGATTTTGATATCAAAAACTCTTTATCATAAACCCGTTTGTCCTTTGTGACTGTTGACTTTGATGTATCGGACTCAGACTTTGACTTGGATTTGGACTCTGGTTTTGACTCCTCTATGTCATCTTTATCTAACACCTGATCGACCACACTTTTTATCAATTTTGACTCATGATCAGTATCGGACGACGTGTACGTGACATCAATATTTTCTGGCAAGTTATCCGACGGCCCAGACTCCCATTGTAAGTTCATTGCCTTTTCGACTCTTTCGGAATTTGGATTTCGAGGTTAAAATCCATTTTCAACCGGGGGCGGACATCTATTGTAAACCACACTTGGTTTCTTACCAGAAATCTTCACTTCATCTTTTGTCACAGATTTCTTTTCTTCAGACATCTTCACCTCTTCAAATGTCTTCAATTCTTCCACAACCGGATAAATCCTGTCAACAACAAAAGTAGAACATGAGTAACTTTCTAATAGCTTGTTGACTCTATCAGTTTCGATTCTTTGTGTTTCCAACTTCAACTCCAGATCAGCACATTTCTTTATATGAAAGTTGACATCATCAAGTTGTCTCAGATATGCTTTCTTCAGCGTATTCATTGCCACAACTTGTTCACCGTTTGAATCAGTATACTTGTTGATTTCTCTGTTCATTGTATCATAGGATTCTTTCAATCTGTTTATGTTGTGCAGCAACTCATTGTTCTGCTTGATTAAAGAATCACAGTTCATGCACTTTTCAGGAACTTTGACAGGTTCTGCATCAACTTTGATTTCAAATTCAGGAACCTCTTTGACTGTTCTGTTTGATTGTAAAAATTCAGCTCTTCTCTTTTTCTCAGCTTTTGCCTCAGCTTTTAATCTCTCTTCCTCTTCTTCCTCTTCTTCAAGCTTTCTCCGTCTTGCTTCAGCAGCTTCCATTACTTTTCTGCACCTTTCAGCACATTTCAAATCGTAGGCATTTGCAATGAAAGCTTTAGCATTTGAAGTATCTTTGGTCATCTCTTTGGCCATAAGTTCTTGATCTGGGCAAAAATTGTCCCAACTGAAACCTTCAGCTAACTTTTCATCGTCTTGTTCTGCCAAACACACTTTGCTGTTTGTTAGAGCATATTTATCCCAACTGAATCCACCATCCTTTCCCAGACAGGCTTTCTTTGAATCTTTAATCTCCATCATTCCATGTGCAGTTTGTGCCTGATGCAGTGCTGGTGGTGTGACTTGATGATAAATCGCCTTTTTGTGATAATCATTGTTTCCAAAAGGATTCTGGGCTCCAGTAGCTTCACGATTTTTGCACTCTCTCCTAAAATGCCCCTTTTCCCTGCAACGAAAACATGTAACTTTAGATTTATCAAAGCCTAAATTTGAAACACTTGCATCAAGAAAATCATTTCTTCCCGTAATTTGTTTAAACTTCTCAGCTCTTCTCATTACACTAGCCATGCACCATTTAATGTCCATTAATTCCATTTCCTCAGCATCTATTTGATCGTAATCTTCCTTCGTGAGCATTGGATTACCGATCTTTCCAGCCACAAAACCACTATAAGATTCTAACACCATTCCCAACAAAGACATTTGATTTTTTACAACTTCTTCAGAATAATCTTGATCGCTTTCAAGACTTAGAACAATATTGCACTGAAATTTTCTTCCATTCTTTGTTGCAGAAATGTTTGGATCGAAAGATGAAAATCTAGTGCTGCTTGATCCCTGAGATGATCTCTTTTCAGAAGAATCTTTAACACTGTAAGCAGTTTCGATTTTTGGAGAAAAATTTGATATTTCGTTGACCCCACTTTTGTAATACAAGCTGATATCTTGTTCTCCATCGTAGTTCTTCATCCTGGCAATCTTTCTCTGCTCCATCTCTTGAGCTTCCAGATGTTTGATGAAATCTCCCAGTGTCATATTTTTATAATCTTTTCTGTTGGATCTCAGCATCATCAGAAATGTTCCCCAAGTTTCATGAGGTAATGCATCTGCAAGTTTTTCAATCAATTCATCAGTATCCTTTTTAATACCAAGTTTTTTCATATTTCTCACCAAGTTACAATATCTATCAATTATTTGTTTGGTGTTTTCAGATCTCAAACCACGGAACAAATCGAATTCTTTCTTCATGAGAGACATTTTGTTTTTGAGCATATCATCACTTCCAACAAATTTTGCTTCCAATTCTATCCAGATTGAGTAAGCAGTTCCATCATGTTGAAGCAGTATCAAGATATCTTCTTTTATCGCTTGCTGAAGCAGACTCACCATCAGTTTCTCATCTCGATATTTCTTTTTATCTTCCGTACTCATTTCTCTAATTGTTTGTTGCACACCATTTGTTGTGGGTTTAACATAAGGTTCCTCAGTGTGTTCCCACGCATCCAAATGATAAGCTTCAACCCAATTCCCAAACCGTTCGGACCATCCATTGTAATCATCAATATCCATGAGTTTGGGTGGTTTCTGAGACGTCCCGGTATCATTTTCATGCAAAGCACTCTGAGTGATTGTAACTGGACTAGCAAAAGCATTGTAGAACTCGTTCTCCATGTTTCGGATTTTCAAATGAGCTGTATCGCCTTGTAAAATACCTGTCGATTACCTAACAAATAAACAAACAAACCACAATCAGTTTAACCGTTTATCAATTAACTGAATAAAACTGGTACTCGAACTTGTGAATTTTCTGTGCGGACTGAATGTTGACCAACTGTGCGGACAGAATGACCCGGTTCGAATTCAATTGACCTGACCCTTCGAAATCTTTGAACTCCAAATCGTATGAACTGGACTTTATCACACGACTCGACCACGCAAAACGACCTGACTGACACACGTACTGATCAAACCGAGCAAACCGACTAAACTCCAAACCTTGTGACCTGATTACTGACTAGGCTGTTTGTATATGACTAACAACAATTATCAATATGAGATCTCGAAACAATTACATGTGCCGACAAATATAATCACATGAAATCTGTATATGACTGACACACTTACATGTTTAACATGCAACAAATTATCATATCACATATAGTCAACAAATCTCAACTTAATTCTATTATGATTGGACCAAATACCTAAAAAGTCGACAACTCTTAGTATGCTGTGTGCTAACACCTTTTAATTCAGATCACATGTAAATGACAAACTGATTGACAATTATCAATTAAACAAACATCATTCGAGACTTTTGTGTCACATGCCCACCATCATGACCTGACAATACATTGATATTTTCAATTCAACATATGCTAATGACAACATGCAGCCGACAACAGTATTAATAATTCTCACATGCAACACATAACCCCATAACTCGATGTACTATAAATCAACAAACAATACGTGTTTTCAATTAACAGCAGAATTCAATGCACAGCAAGTGAACTGCAGGATTCAAACAGATGCCAACGTATTTTCAAGTGAAATGCAATCAGATCAATTTCGCTTCAACTATTCAAGCTAAATCAAATGATGTTCTCAAGCGAAATCAACAGATTATCATCAACTTGAAGCGAAAATCAACAGATTATCATCAACTTGAAGCGAAATCATGTAATTCAACCTTTCAAGCGAAATCAGATCTAAAATGTTGCTGATGTCATCATATTGTTCGAGCAATTGAAGCGAAATCACAGAAAATTACAAGTTTTAGATTGAATTTTAACTTGAAACTTTCAAGGATTGATTAAACCATGTATACGCACAACATATAAGAAATTTAGCCGATTTTATCCGTAAAATGTTTTGTTTTTCGAAAAAGAAAGGTGTAGAAACAGATTTTACAGCTGAATCAACAAGAACACTTCTTCACTGGCTCTGATACCAATTGTAGGATCGAATTCTGACCCAAACGAGTCATTCAGAAGAGTTTATCTCAGTTTGAGCGGCGGAAACGAACAAACCGAGTTCAATTCAGCGAGATTTCACTTTAAACTGTTGTTGTATTGATAACGAATGCGATTACAGACCTAACAACACTTCGGCAGCACTTCGTGGCTCACCGGAAGAATCTCTGGAAAAATTACAACTGAAATGACATTACACCTATATATAATGTTCTAGATTTCGCTTGAAGACATTCAAGCGAAATCATCTAATTAATGTTCAAGCGAAACCTTCTAGAATCTTGTTGAAGCGAATTTGACAAATTAGCATTCTGTTTCAAGTTTGCATGCAAATCCACGTATACTTGATTCCATGATGCAGTGATGATGTCACTAGTGTGATGTCATCATCAAAGATGATGACATCATGCTTGTTTAGAACCGCACCAAACCTGAGACTCGATACAAGACGAAGACGACAGATGTGTGCACCAACAGAATAAAACGTGGCATGCCTGACCCCTCGACAGCATCTTCCCACGCAAAAACAAGACAACAGAAGGCTGAACACGCCCCGTGTTCATTGAACACGGGGGCGTGCCCAAGTGTCTGCAGAAAAGACAAAGTTGTAGAAACTTCTATTTCCCAACACGGGGGTGTGCCCAGCGGGCACAGGGCCGTGGTCAATGCAAAGATTCGCAGAATCTGAGAAAATCTTGATAGTACATATACGCTTCTGCACACGGGGCCGTGCCCAGCAGACACGGGTGCGTGGTCAACTAATACAGAAAACTGCAATTAATGAAGAAAGAGAAGACGGGTGGACACGGGGCCGTGCCCAGCGGGCACGGGGCCGTGTCCGGGCTTCTGTGCAGGCTATAAAGAGGGGTGCTTGGCTCACTTGCAAATCATCCCTTGGCAAACCACCTCTCTCACACTTCACCCACCCACCACCACCATCACATCCCTCATCCACCACCATCATCCATCATCCATCATAGAGTGTGTGTAGTAGTCTCGGGATCTAAGATTGATCGTAAGAGTTCTTGACAATCAAAGGCCATGTTTGCCTAAGTCTCTTACATCACTTGGTGAAGACAAGCATTTAGTGTAATACTTTTTATTTTTAATCTTTTCGCACTTTTTATTTGGTTATGTATTAATGACTTTAATAACTAGTTTCTTATGTTGAAAGTGAAACTTCCTTATCATTTGTCTGTGGTGTCTTGGCGTTATTTTACTGTCTATATAAAATAAAAGATTTCCACCATTCATATCTCCACGGTCTATATGGAGATATGTTGGCTACCTGGTCGGGGGTTAAGGGAATGGTTTGGTAAGCGTCTTGCCTTGTTCAGTGTATAGATCCTGCAAGGACCTGGGACAAGCTTAGTAGGACCTCCTACAATACCCACTGGTATTGGATGGCGGGGGTTCGAATTTCTTGATCCCCTCATATGTAAACTACTATTAAAACATTAACCCGGCTACTTAGGATTGTATCCTTGCTGACTCAAACTACTTATCCGAGGGTAACGTCACCTTCAAAAGAGTGGCCTACCACATTACGCATTAATAACTTAATTAATTATCATTCAATAATCCAACCCTTTAGGATTGTATCCTTGCTGACTCAAACTACTGGGTTGAGGGTAACGTCACCTTCAAAAGAGGGGCCTACTACTATAACTAAGATAATCTCTTAAAAAGTGCAAAAGTGTAGAAATAATCAAAGGTTACACTAAAGGCGAGTCGGGTCCAAGTGATTCATCTTGTCTATTTGTTTTATTTTTATTTTTATTTTTAGCATTTTTAGTTTCTTGTTCAAAACCTTTTTTCTAAAATTTTGATTTGATTAGACGTTGAGGATAAACCGGTACTAAAAGCTATTATGTCCTTGGACGACCTTGGTATCTTACCAACCCTATACTACGCTCACAATGGGTGCACTTGCCCATATGTGTGTTTAGTGTTAGTAAAATATCGTGTTTTATAAATTTAAAACTTGACTAACGTGTTAAAAAGGGCGAAAAATATACTTAAAAACATATCACGCTACACACACACACCAAGTTTTTGGAAACCGTTGCCGGGGACACAAGGATTTTAAGAAAGCTTAAAATCGACGGCCTAATAAGTTTTTCAAAACCTTTTTTAAAAACGCGCGCAATTTTCTGCATTTTAGTTAGTTTTTACATTTACAGTAGCCTGAACACGGGGCCCTGCTGCATTTTTTTTTCATAAAACACCCAGATACAGAGTCTTAACACGGGGTCGTGCTCACTGAACAAGCCCCCGTGCTACACAAAACTAGTTACTTTTATTAAAACGCCCAGATACAGAACCTGAACACGGGGCCGTGTCCAGCCTCTATTTCCGTTTTTATTCTTGTTTTCTGGTCTCGAAACTCTGTTGTGATCTGCTGAGTGATTCTTATGGATCAATACTCAGGAGGTTACAACTACACCTATGAGGAGGATGATTCTAGGGAAGACTATTGCACCATTTGTGGTAACCCTCACTCGGTACAATATTGTGACTTATTTCAACCATCCACTTCATACACCTACTATGAGGAACCCAAGTACGAGCCATCAACTTCATACACAGCCTATGAAGACCCAAGGTATGAACCTTCTCCCTCATACTCATATTTTGATGAACCAAGGTATGAGCCGTCATACTCATACTTTGAGGAACCAAGATATGAGCCACCACCTTCATATGCTTATTATGAGGAACCATGGCATGAACAACCCACCTCATATGAGTATTATGAAGAACAAAATTACGACCCTTATCCATCATTTACTTACAATGAAGAACAATGGTGTGAACCATCTACTTCATATGAGTATCATGAGGAACAAAGGATCAAACATCCGGATTCAAGCTTTGAGGATCCTGATCCTTATTCTATCACCCACATAGACGATAAGATAATAGAACACATTAAAACTATCGAACGTTGCATAAAAGAATCTCGCGCAAGGGAAGAGGAGTCTCGTGCAAGAGAAGAATTAACTCGTAATAAAGAGGAGATAGTTGAAAATGTAAAAATGGAAGAACAAGTAAGTGAAAAACCGACACATGAGTTAAACAACGAGAAAGGTGAGTCCGACAACGTTAAACTTCAAGAAGAGTCTAATTTTGAAAAAATTAATCTCATGTCACCTTCTTTCGAAAATCATTGTTTAGTACCCACTCATGCTAAGCTTTTAAAAAAGTTAAACACTAACACAAAAATTGACGAAACGGTAAGCATTAAGTTAACAAATGCAAACCTAGGCACGGTCATGATATCTTTAAAAGAGCCGCAAGAAGGCCCAAAACCTTAAACTGAAGAAAATCTCATAAAAAGGAGAATTCTGTGTGCTTCTAAAGCCAAATTCGTACCGTAAAAGTTATTTGCCTAGCCCTCGTCAGACTTTACTGGTCACTCTGCTATACAAAAATACTGACATGTTCCCCAGAAAGTCTGGCATTGTAAAAACAAAAGGATGGACTCAGTATACTCACCTGCTACGATAAACCGTTGTGCTTACCTTGATCGCGGGGGCATGTCTTGGTATGGGACACATAGATGTCATAGTATAATTCTACCCTAAGCGTATGACAAGGTTGAAAGTTGAAGGTTGAGCATTAGATTTAAGAGGATGAATATATCAACAATCGCGTGGACCAGTCTAAGTAAGCATGTGTTGAAAAATGTTCCTTAATCAGTTCAAGAACGATTTGATCCTATGGAAGTTCCTTCCAATATTACCCCTTTGTTATTATTTTATCTTATTTTATTATTTTTCTTATAAAAAAGGTTGCTAGGTTTGCTGGATCGTTGATTTTGAAAAGGATGTTTTCTATCATGAAATGATAGTCTGGCCCACTGTTTCGGATTGGGGGCCACTATTTTGGATAAAACAAATCAGATCCGGCCCATTGTTCTCGAATGTAATTCGGACCACTGTTCCGAGTTGGGCTGGCCCATTGATCTTAGGCCTATGAAAACAGGATCCGGCAAGTTTGATGGAGCTTTGGTCCAGAAATGACGTGTTCGGTGAAAATAGAATAGAACACCGAGCAGTCACTTATAATCTGGTCTCTTATTGATAATCCAACGTTACAGCACCGCGAGACCAGTTGGACAGCATGTCCCCTCTGGGATCCAAAAGCTTATCCAACACAAGACTCAAGCACTCATATATATAGGGATCAGGGCTTCGTACGATGCTACTCCTGGCTTCGTACGAACCCAGCTTGGTCTTGGATTTCAGTACAAACCACTATGTGTGGCTTTGTACGAAGGGACTCCCTTCGTACGAAGGCACTGTTACATCACAATACCTTGGTTTCGTACTAGATTTCACCCTATTCTATACAATATTCAACACACGCTCTATCTTGCTATTCGCACACTGACAGACGTATAAAATATGCACCAACAGATTCCCCCTCGGCTATTACTGTCGAATCGTCACAAAACCTTGAGCTGTGTTTGAATATTCTGTAATCTTCAACATTTCTGCAACTTCAATCCGGCATCTTGAAATCTTCATTAGATTCCCCCTTGATTGAAGATCTGGGTTTGCTTTTGATAGTCTAAAGCACAAATTCCCCCTGAAATGAATCTTCAGGTGTTTTGCACAGTTCACGACTCTCCTCTGATTTGCTAAACTGCAACCTTCACGAACAGTCACCAACTTGAACCTAGTCAATGCATCACTCTCTGTTTCAGCTTTAGCCACATCCGCGTTCAGTTTTTTATATAACCTTTCAGCAACACGATCTCGCATTCCGCTTGCTCGATGTGAGAATGTACAAAAACTCAACCGGCAATTGATAGAAACTTCAAATAAACCACTAATTAACTTCAAATCAGTGATTCCCCCTGAAGATCTGATATCCCGTGTTCCGTGATCACCTTTAAGCACCGTCAGAATAATTGATTCGTGTAAACGGTATTCTCCACAATCAGCAAATCTTCATCGGATAAACGAACCATCTGGTAATGTATACTGATCTCCGAAGCATTCGTCCACAATCAGATTCTCCCTCTCGGACAATCTCAATCTCGGAAGCATTCATCCACAATCAGCTTCACATCCCCGGACGATTCTGAAGTCGGAACCACCCGAATACTGTTGCAGTGTCATGAATTTCAAAAATGCTAGAATTCATCTGAAATTTTTATTCGGAAAATTGGTTTTTAATAAACCAACCTTTGTCCCGTTGGTAAATAATAATCTTACCTACGTAATTGGTATACAATAATCCTACCTATCAACATGTTGGTACTCAATGAACTTCCGTTAATTTTTTTAACTGAAGTTAATTTTTAAGTTTTATTTATTACAGAATAAGTCCCTGTAGTTGTAGTTTAATAGTTTTAACTATTTTATAAAACAAAAAAACCTCAAGGGACTGTAATTTACTAGTTTTAAAATAGTTAAAACTAGTAAATTACAACTACAGGGACTGTTTGTGTAATAAATAAAACTTAAAAACTAACTTCAGTTAAAAAATTAACGGAAGTTTATTGAGTACCAACATGTTGATAGGTAGGATTATCGTATACCAATTACGTAGGTAAAATTATTATTTACCAACGGGACAAAGGTTCGTTTATTAAAAACCAATTTTCCTTTTTATTTCCCTTAATTTTTGCAAATTCTAACATCTTATCACTGAATTCCCCCTCAAATTAGGCAATCCAGTTCTCTTTAATCTCTGAAAAACTCGACTATACCAAAAATGTGACAGTTTTTCCCCAAAACGTCAGTTTTTCATCATTGCGGATTTTACGTTACGGCCCATTAATAGTAAGATAACCGATAAGATAAACTTTCTGCACCAGTATCATGACTACCCCATTAATTTCCACAATCCGTGATCGCATCATCAAATATGTTCGTTGAAGCCCCGGACGGTGTCCCCGAACAACCTAAATTAGTCGTTAAAAACTCGAAAAACATTTCAATCACCAAATTTTTTCTGGAGACTCACCTCGTCATTTCGATAAAAAAATGCCTTTTTTAGGCATTTGTTCTGGATCAAATTGACATTTAGCAACATGGTCCCTTCGTACGAAGCTAGGACTATTGCCTTTGTACAAATCTATGATAATATGACAGTTTAGATCTTCAGCGCCTTCGTACGAACCCATGAATCATTTGACAATTATTCTCCCATGTCTTCATACGAACCCAGGGGTTGTGCCTTTGTACGAAGCCCTGTGTCTTCGTACGAAGCTGCGTTGATATCCCCAAGAAAACTTTTCGAACATAAAATTTAATCCAGAATCTTTATTTCTACGATATTCATGATGAAATTTCACAGGATTGTGAGAAAATCAATTCCGAATCTAATGATGACTTCAATTTTGAATTTTATCCATGAATTGACCTTCAATTTGATGGTTTATTCGTGTTTAATGTCAAAACTCCCTACACATCCAAAATTCATGAGCGTAGGTGATTCAATCAACTGTTAGATCGATTGAATTGGTACCGTAGCTCTGATACCAATTATGAAAACAAGATCCGGTAATTTTGACGGAGCTTTGGTCCCTAAACGCCGTGTTCGGTGATAATAAATGATAAGAAACGAGTAGAAGATAGAATAGAACACCGACCAGTCACAGAGTTTTTGTTTCAGTGTTTGAAAAGCTTCCTCTTGTTGGGGTCCCCACTCAAGAGGCTTATTCTTATGAGTCAAAGCAGTAAGAGGAACCACGATCTTTGAGAAGTTCGCAATGAATCGTCGATAGTATCCAGCAAGACCAAGAAAAGAACGAACTTCTGTGGGAGTCGTAGGTGTATTCCAATCCTTAAGTGCAGCGATTTTGGAAGGATCCACATGAATACCCTGCTCGTTGACAATATGACCCAAAAACTGAACTTCCTTAAGCCAGAATTCACACTTGGAGAATTTGGCAAAGAGTTGCTCCTTTTTCAGGAGTTCCATTGTCAGACGAAGGTGTTGTTCATGATCGGCTCAAGACTTTGAATAAATAAGAATATCGTGAATGAACACAATGATGAACTTATCTAAATAAGGTTTACAAACCCTATTCATTAAGTCCATGAAAATAGCTGGAGCATTCGTCAAACCAAAAGGCATGACAGTGAACTCGTAGTGACCATATCTCATGCGAAAAGCAGTTTTGGGAATATCTTCCTTGAGTACACGAAGCTGATGATACCCAGAATGCAGATCGATCTTGGAAAAACATGTAACACCTTGCAGCTGATCAAAGAGATCATCAATTCATGGTAGGGGATATCGATTCTTGATGGTAAGCTTATTGAGCTCACGATAATCGATACACATGCGGAAAGATCCATCTTTCTTTTTCACAAACAGGACTTGAGCGCCCCAAGGTGAATAACTCAGGCAGATGAATCGTTTGTCAGATAACTCTTGAAGCTGCTTAGATAATTCTTGCATCTCAGACGGTGCAAGGCAATAAGGTGCTTTAGCAATTGGGTTGGCATTAGGTACAAGATCAATATGAAACTCGACTTGACGAAATGGAGGCAAACCAGGCAGTTCATCGGGAAACACCTCTGGATAATCGCGTACGATCGGAATATCTTGAATACTTTTGTTCTTACCTTTCTCTTCTATAACGTGTGCCAGAAAGGCTACATATTCTTTTCGTAAGTATTTTTGGGCTTTAGTACACGACATGAGTTTCAAACCATTCGAAGGTTTCTCGCCAAAAACTTCTAAGATTTCACCAGACGAAAGAGGAATACGAACAATCTTGTCGAAGCAAACAACCTCAGTATGATGTTTAGTTAACCAATCCATTCCTACGATAATATCGTAACTCCCAAGTTGCATCGGTGTGAGGTCAATAGGAAAAAGATGGTTATCGAGGTTCAATTGACAATCGCGAATGACGGAATTAAGCACAAGAGGTTCACCAGTAGCAATCTCGACAGATAAGGGTTTAACTAGTTTAGTTCTAGGCATCACAAGTAAAGGCTCAAAAGCTAACGATACGAAACTTCTATCGGCACCAAAATCAAAAAGAACAGATGCAGGTTCATGGTTAACAAGGAACGTACCATTAACGACTTCGTTATCAGCACGGGCCTCATTGGCGTTCAGATTGTATGCTCGTCCACGAGCGGGATTTGCATTAGCGTTCGCATTTGCAAGTTTCAGACCGTTGTTTCTAAAGTGACCCATCTTTCCCTAGTTAAAACATGAACCAGGTGGGAAAGGAGGTCTAGCAGCGTTTCCTTGTGCTTGTGCTGGGTTCTGTGCAGCTTGGTTAGGAACAGCTCGACAAATATTGGCCGTGTGGCCAAGTCTCCCACATGAGGTACACTGTTTACATACTTGCTGAGCCACATAATGACCATTGCACCGATTACAGTAAGTGCAGTACCAGCATATGGCTTTCTCGCAGGAGGTTGCACTGGTTGGTTCTGAGTGTTCGGGTTAGGTGGTGCGGTAACAGCAAAATTTTGGGACGCTTTTCGCTTCCTTGACCTCTTTGATGACTCACCTTTCTTCTTGCCTTTACCCTTGTCTTGAGTGGTGTCGGTTGACTATTTCTTATCACCCTTGCGGGTTAGTTTACCCTTTCTGACCTGAGACTCAGTCAGGGTTGCAGCCAACTCGATGGCCTGACGTACAGTGGTAGGGTTGCTACTAGTAACAATGTCTTGTACGGGGTCAGGTAAACCATCGATATGCCTCTCAATCTCCTTATCCAGTGGGGTAACCATAGTAGGACACCGTAAACTCAGCTCCTCATAACGATCCGTGTAAGCACAGTGTTCTCTCCCATCATGTTTAAGATCATCAAACTCATGTTCCAAAGCCCTTATTTCGTGTCGGGGGCAGAACTCTCTCATCATGAGTGATCGAAGCTCTTCCCAAGTCTGTGCCAACGCCACATCGGCACCCCTATCTATCATCACCCCGTTCCACCATGTTAAAGCACGTTTCTCGAAAACACTAGATGCGAACTCGACCTTTCGCTCATTCGGACATTGAACATGTCTGAATGTGCTTTCCAGACTCTCGAACCATTGTAGGAGCGCAGTTGCTCCTTGAGACCCAGAAAATTTTAGTGGTTTAGCCGAATTGAAAGTCTTAAAACTGCACTGAGCATTATTATTGTTATTATTGTTATTCGCTTAATTTATCTGAGTTATGAGGTTCGGAATCACAGCAGCAATCTGCTGAGCGACTAGGGCTGCGATTGTAGCGTCTTATGTTTGATCACGTCTAGGAGGCATATTCTAAAAGAACAAGGAAATATGAGAAACGAGTGAGATTGACAATTGGATAAACAAAAGAGGTATTGAAAACATCGACGAAACATAAGGAAGGTGATCATTTGTTCGTTATAACCATGAGCTCTGATACCAATTCTTCTGTCACACCCCGACCGCGTTAAAACAACAAAACCGTGGTACAAACGTCGGGGAGTGGAGTAACAGAATCATTTTTTCACAACACATGGATTTTGAAGTTATGTTTTATTGAATCATTAAGTGTTTAACATTGTCTTAAAGTAAACAAACAAGTTCAACAAATTGTCTTTCTTGTTTTAAGTCACTAAGGCCTCGTCCGATCCTACGTGAGCATGCATCATAATCATCATCAACATCATCAAACAACAGCACCGGAAACATATGTGAAAATAAAGTCAGCATAAAATGCCGGCAAGCACATAGGTTTTGTGAGTGTGTCAAATCCATGGCTTGTATACATGTTGCAATCCCTCGTACGACTACTAGAGTCGATAATTGAAATCCTTGTTATGAAAAGTGTTTTGTATTGCAATATGATTTAACCAACTTAAAATAAGTTGGTTATAGGTTTACGAAAACCTCGTTGCCATGAATCTTGACTAATAACATTTGTTTTTGTAAACTAAGTAGTAAATCGTCCTTGTAATGAAACTCGTATGGTTTATATCATTTAGTAAACATCGTTGCGTGTCATTATTTGAAATCAATCGTTCAAGTGAACTAAATAACGCCACGGAATGTAATATGATAAAAGCACTTATATATAAGAAGTACCAGCGGCGTATCTACCATGCTTTTATCACATTACACCCGTCCCGTTATCTATTCACATACCAAAAACCAATCGTTCCATTGTACTTGTTCTCAATCGTTCGTGTTATCAAAACCAATCGTTCAATTCGTTCAACTCGTTTATGTTATAAACCATCATTCAATCATTCAAATCATTCCAATCGTTCATGTTTTAATTATGAAAACTAACTTTTGGTCGTCTCATTGAACACATTCAAACCTGTGTGACTCGTCCATTGTTCAATCGTATTAACAAACCACCAAAGGGTTAATTAAAATTCATCAGGTTCTGTCATTACCCACATTACCCCATAACTATGGCGATAGTCCAATAACGGGATTTGTCAAATCCTATGGTACCATAACATACTACTGGTCGGCTTGATCATAGTTAATGAATGTCATTCGAATGTCTTTCGACCAATGCCCCAACAAGTTCGTTCACATTATTGAAATCGTTGTGCTCAATATAAACCATAGCATTTGTTTTAGAAAACTCGAAATCGTTTAGCACATATGAATCACCCCAAAACAATTGAAAGCAGTAAAATAAGGGAACTATGTACTCACTTGAGATTTGTAAGTATCCATGATTAAGTGAACTAACAAGCTCGGGCAATCAAGGAATCAAGTGGCACCTAGTATCGGATCACTATGTTAATAAATCGACACCTAAATCGGGAGATCGGGTAGAATGAGGTCTCGTAAACCAAATGAGTATTGGAACTCATGTGATATGGTTTAAACAAGCCTACATTCTGAATTGAAACCTATCCTAAGTGCTTATGACCCGTTAAGGTAGTCTATGCTACTTTAACGCGTCATTTGCGCAAAAACGCATTCGGATAGTCTAACTAGTCCTATGACAAGTATTATATGCCTAAACATGTTTAATTATGTTGCATAATCAGTTTAGGTGTCAAAATTTGGGTTACATATGCTTAAATTCAAATTACGCGTGAAAAAGGTATTTTGGTCATTTTGTTAAGGCATATAAACTACCTATCATACAAGTAATCAAACTAAGCGACCATAAGGTATAACCTCGGAAGGTTATTCCCTATACAACTATGGTCTACAAAATATGTTTGGTCAGATCCTAATGATCGACCAAACCGGCCGGGTTCGAAAGTCTAAGCGGTTGTCTAGACGGCTTGACTTACGACCCTAAGCAAGCACTAAACTAGAAGTGACGAGTTAAAAATGTTAAAACATGTTTAAATAAGTTAGAAAACTGATTTGATATCAAAACAAAGTGTTTTGATACCCGAAAATAATTTCGTCGCAAAATGCACATAATCGTGCATTTTGACCAAAACTTTGACTCGTCACTTCGACTAGTTAACGTGGTAAATAGTAGGTATAGTCGCAAGGGACTATAACGATCATGAATACGCTCACGTTGCAAAGTTCAAACGAACTTTGTCTTGACCAAATCATGGTCAAAGTTGAAAGTCAAACACTGTTTGACTTTCTTGCTTGAAATAACGAAACAAGCATGAAGGAACACTTACAAGAGTCTAATTCTTGGAAAAAGAACTAAGAAAACTCAAGTAGGAGGCCTCCAACTTATGTGATAGCCTCTAATAGAGCAGGTGAAGAAGAGAATGAAATGAGCAAGGAATGAAGGTTGAAGTTCTTTTGTTTATATAGGACTTCACGAACCACTAGGATCATTGCAAGTGTTTGTGTGGTGATCAAGGAAAGATCCTAGCCCCACACTTGTTAGAGACTGATTGGGGAACTTGGGGAATACATAAACCAGCCCACAATGTCAAAAACCAAGTTAAAATACAGGAATCAACAGATGATTTAGAAAGTTCTGAAAAACTGCTATGTCGCGTGTCGTGCTAGAACCCCAGGGATCCCTCGCGTGGCGTGAGGGAGGCCTGTTTCGCCAAAAGTTTCATTTTTGACAGCTTTAGTCCCTGCAGCATGTTATAATGGTTTTTGACGCGTATAACCCCCGTTAACCCAATTTCAAGGCTCTACAAGGATGTTAAAGTATAGGGGACTTGAAATATGCTTGGAAATATCATGGATGTCGGTTCGTTTAGTCGTACGGTCGCGTTTTTTGGTTAATTACGACGGAAATCGTGACGGACGTGAAAACGACCCAAATTGCAAAACGAATGAAGTTTTTGCATTCCCATCATTAAAATACAATATTTAATGATTAAAACAAAATTTTAGATGTTCGGATATGGTCAGAATGCAAGATATGCACGAAATGCATACTTTCACAGTTTTGACGCTTTTAGTCCCTGTGATCAAATAAGCGTATTTTCGCATACCGCCCTCAAAACTTATTTCTAAGCTATGTAAAGGATATTTAGGGTATGTTTAGCTTATGATCATATTCCGGAGTGTACGTTGCTATACGAATCATCAGACTGTTGCAGTTTGTCGCAAATGGTCCATCTGATCGAATAAACTTGTTTTTGGCATACCAAACCCTTCAAAACTTATTTCTTAGTTATGTAAAGGTTATTTAAGGTATGTTAAGCTTGTATCACTATTCCGAAGTGTTTGTCGCGTTAAACTCATCACGTTTACGTAATAGTTTGCATATAACTTTCTAGAAAGCGATTAAAGGCTTGAAATCGTACTAGAATCAAAACATGAAATTGTCAAACATAAATACACAAATATTGAGACCAAAACACATCGTTTCATTGATAATTGATATTTTCTACATCGTACAGTGTTTACAGAGCACAAATGTCACACCCGACTCAAATCTTCAATACAGTAAGTGCAGCATGGGGCAGTGTAAGGTAAGCACGCCCCCGTGCGTCAAGTCTGTAGAAAAAAAAATTTGTTTCTGGAACTGTTTCACGGGGTCATCTCTCTTAAACACGCCCACGTGCCTGTCTTCTGGAAAATTTTCATTACTGTCACTTTTTACACGGGTCGTGCCTACCGGGCACACCCCCATGTCTGCCTTCTAGAAATTTTCCCAGAAGTCATGATACTGGCACTTTTTACACGGAGCCGTGTCCCCCAAACACGCCCCCGTGTCCAGTCTCTGATTTTTGAAAAAAAAAATGTTGTTTTTAACCCCACATTTACACATTTAATCAATCTAACCCATTCTGGACACATTGAGGAAAATGTGTAATTTAAGTGTGGGGGGAACTTGAATTTGTTTGTCCTGAAACAAGCCTTACAAAAACTCTTCTTGTAACCTCTAAAATACCCCAAATTTTTTCGAAAATATTTTATTTTGTCTTGTTTTTAGTTTAAGTTAGAAAACCAAGTTCTAAAAATTTTGTTTTTACAAAGTCTACAACCGATAGCGCCGTGATAGAAAGAACCGTATAAGAAAAATTTACAAAAAAAGGCATGATAATCTTTTTCAAATGTGAGTGTATATATACTTTCACACTTTTTACTCTTTCCCACAAATTGTAAGTTTTGAGCCTTTACCAAGCATTCAATATCATATCTTTACTAAATGCTCACTTTTCATTTCTTGTGTGAATAGCACGTACGGTTCTTACGAATCTAGAACTTGACAAGACAATACATTGCCGGCCCTTACCAACTAATACAAGTAAGTAAATGATTGAGGCATTAGGACTATAAACCCTTTTTTCTTTTTCAACCTTATTTTCTTTTTATCTCCCCACTAAAGACAAAATTTCCCTTAGTTAACCCTTTTGAGCCTAAACCTTTCGTTTCAAAACCCGCAAAATACAATTTTGCATAAATCACCCATCACCAAAAACCTTTTTATTTTTACACCCCTTTATGTTAGTAAAACTCGGTTTTTTTACACAAAAATACGTGACTTAGTTATCTTGTGAATATTTATTCTATGAAAAAAAATCATTAGTTGCTTGAAATAGATAAGCAAATATATTGCTTATAAACCTTTAGTTTGTACCTAAGTCATAAGTAAATAATTTTTCGAAAGAAAACCGACATTTTACGCTACTAGCCACTTTTCAAATAAAACTACCCTGCCCCTAACCAAAGCCTACCCTAAAAGTCCTCTTGATATTTACAAAGATTATGCTAAAAAGGAAGAGGTTTGATTACTTGTCAAGCATATGGTAGGAGTAAGTTCCATACCGGGACTGACCATTTCACTTATACATATTTGGCCGAGTGTTGAGTGATCACTTGTGAGGTGTGTGAATTTGTATATAGCTTAATGAAATTTTAAAAGGCATGTTATGCCTAAACATATTTATTTTTCTTAAATAGAGTTCTAAATAAATCATGTCGAATAGGATTTTAAATAATGTAAAAACAAGAATAAATAAAACTTGGATTCCCGACACTCTAAAGCAAGACCCAACAAACTTCTTCTCTACCAATTCCATTTGGGTGTGTAAGCAATATTAAAGAGTTTTTGCTTGAGGACAATTGCAATCCATCCCTTGGCAAACCACTTCTCTCACACCTGCCACCATTCTACCACCACAATACCACCATCATCCACCATATTCATCCATCATCCATCTTTAGAGTGTGTAGTAGTCTCGGATCCAATATTGATTGTAATAGCTTTGTCAAAGAAAGGCCATGATTGGCTAATCTCTTACATCACTTGGTGAAAACAAGTCTTTTATGCATTACTTTTGATTTCCAAGCTTTAGTTAACTTTTTAATTGGGTTTGTATTAATGATTTTGATATCTAGTTTTTTATATTGAAAGTGAACTTTATTCTATCATCTTTTCATGTTTTGTTGATTCACTCATTCGTGTCTTTGCGGTCTATATAAAGCACGTTAACTGCCTGGAAGGGGGTTAGAAGGGTGGTTTGGGTAAAGTTCTTGCCTCGTTCAGTGTATAGATCCTGGGAGGACTTGATTCAAGCTTATTAGGACTTCCTTTGAGACAGATAACATCAAATCGGGGGAAGTAAGAACGGCTTGAATCCCATATAAATAAACTACTATTAAAACATTAAATCTTACTTCTGGGATTGTATCCCTGCTAACTTACTTAATTATCTTTCAATATTCCGGCATTGCCAGACTGTATCCCTGCTGGCTAAGACCAATATGGCTGAGGGTAGTGTTGCCTCCAAAAGAGGGACATGCCACTATAACTAAGATAATCTCTTATAAAACCCGAAGTACGGAAATCATCAAAGGATGCGTAAAAGATAAGCCAGAACCAAGTGTTTCTATTTTGTCTATTTGTTTCTTTTATTACTTTAGTTTCTTTCTTTATTTTATTTTATAAATCTTTTCTCAAAATTTGGTTAAACTAGAGGTTGACGATATTCCGGTATTAAAAGCTCTTGTGTCCTTGGACGACCTCGGTATCTTACCATCATTATACTATGCCAATGATGGGTGCACTTGCCCTAGCATGTTGTAGAGAGTGATAGTGTTATATCATGTTTTACAAATTTAAAGCTTGATAAACAAGTGAAAAGTGCTTAAAAATATATAAAAAATCATATACCCTCACCTCACGTCAATAAATCAGATAGTGTATAACGCATGAGTTTTAGTCAACGCATGTGTGTGTGTTTGACGCGTACACATACGTTGTGTGATCTACAATGCATGTGTCATACGATGATAGATGAAAACCGTATGTAACCATGAGACATGCGTGATAGAGTGACAAGCATGAGACATGCGTTTGAGGCTCCCAAACGCATGTGTCATACGCTATAAATTGGGAGTCATGCGTTGGATACCATAAGTTTTTGGAATTTTAGAGATCGAACAAACTTGTTCTCTCCTATGACTTGAACGATGTAAAATCTTTCGGTAGTTAATAAAAATATGCGTTGACTAAACGTTATGCTGCCGAAATTGTTATAGTTATCTAAAACTTCCGTCAAGAACGTATTATACACTAATCATAGGAATCATGATCCGAAACATGGACTTTTAACTAGGGGTGTGTAAAATTCGAACCATAATTGAAAAAATGAGCCGTTAACCCACAAAATTATATGAACTTAACTGAAAATCGATCAAACCAATTGGTTATGGGCAAGTGTGTCTCCATAACCGAGCCATCAGTTATATTTATGGTTAAGCAATCTTCCATTACCGAATTAACCGAAACCAAACCGTACTTCAAAAATATATAATTCAAGTTGGTAAACATTGTGTTTTAATTTATTAATAACTTGAAATGTTTTGTTACTTGGTAATTATGTTATGAAGTCCTAACTAATTTTTTTTATATAAATCACATTTTGGTTTTCAAAAAACTAATAGAGATCATTCAAGTTTTGTAATTTGTTTCATATTTTGTAAATTTATTGAAGAACCATGCATATTTTGTAAATTTATCAATAAAATGTTTTCAATTATGTTGTTTTACATGAACCATGTATATTTCCATGTATAATCGAGCATAGAAAATGATAATTGAACCATTTCTAGCTGTTTAAACATAGCAAAAAAAAATACATTGGGTAATTAACTAAAAATAACCGAAACCGATCCATAACCGACGGTTAATTGAACCATGCTTAACCGACCATCGATTATGGTTATAGTTAAGAAATTCTCTGTAGCCGAAGTTCGGTTATAGTTATGGTTAAACCTTCATAACCGAATCAAGCCAACTTTGCACACCCCTACCTTCTACCACACCATTGCGATCTGCTATAGTAGATGATTTGGTCGATATATCTCATCATCACCATCAAGCTATCATCGACGTCTTCTGTTTTTTTTATTCTGCCTGATTTCTTGTTTTACTTGTTCATTTGGGTTGGACAAATGAGAGAAATAAAGATGGATGTATAAACATGATTGGTTGTTGTGTTTTCAAGGAAAAAAGAAAAGAAAATGAACCTAATCTAGTGCAAGAGAAAATTAATCAAAGCAATGAATGCAAAAAGACTTAAATGTCTTCTTAGAGTTTAAATAAAATGTTAGGTGTAGGATCGTTTTCAGACCCGAAACGAGTCGTTTAGAGGTGTTCTTCTCAATACGAGAGGCGTAAACTAACGTATCGAGTTCGAGACAGCTTGCAATTCAATATAAATGTCTTTTTGATTGATTTAACAAAGTTTTACAGCAAGACGACACTTCGGCAGCACTTCGGCTCTCAACCGGAATCTTGGAACTAACTCAAACGAAATCAGGACACTCATATATATAGGCCAGCTAATTTCGCTTGAACAGGCTCAAGCGAAATTACCTTTCACACGGAATAACTATTTCACACAGAATTAACAAGGTGATTTCGTGTGAAATTACACTTTGTAATTTCGTGCGAAATTACCTTTCAACCTATTTTCTCGTTTTGCCTGCCCTGATCTATCTATATACAAACAAGACTCGATACAAGATGAAGTCGATAGACGGATGCACCAACAGACTCCCCCTCGGATGTTGACGAAGTCTTCAGTGTTGAGTCTTCAATCTTCAGTCTTTATCAGTCCTCTCGATCTCTTCCGAAGTATCTAACAATGTAAAGTATCCTTTATCTCTTTCTTCTCTTTATCAACTTATCTCCTCTTCGGATGTTGATCTAATCTTCAATACCAGCATCAACCTGGTTCTTGAGTCTTCTAATTCTCTTGATCAGATCTCTTGATTCCTTAAGTTCATCAACATCAGCATCTTCAGACTCCCCTTTGCTATCAAACTCCCCCTTGAGTTGTGCTAGGATCATAATCTGGCTTTCACAGGTTCACAGGATCTAAATCTGGCTCTCTATCACACCAGAATCAGAAACCTTGCTTTCAATCTTTTATCCAAAGATCTGTAACTGACTCTTATCCTGTTTCCTGCACAACACTCTACCCAAAAATAAATTTCACAAATTTAAAATTTGACAAATTTATATACTACATGTAGAATCAATTTGTGACAACTCGAAATTTAGAACCTTTCGTTGTATGCTTGAACGTTAAGTGACTAACTGATTCGATGATTTAATGAATGATAAATGTGAAACTTATATGATTACGTGTGTGCTTGTATGTATGCGATATATGTATATATGAACCGAGACACAAGAACCCGACTCGAGACCATGTGGTCTCGAGTGAACAGTGCGACATGTGGGCCGGTGGGGCCGTGCACCTCACCCGAAGCCCACTAGGGTGCACCAATGTAGACTAGTATATAACATTAGTGGATAGCCAACCTTACCATCTTTTGGGACAACCTAGATTCACCCTCACACACACTCCTACCTTCTCTCTCTCTCTAAAACCCTAGAAACACAAACCTTCACTCTCTCTCTCTCGGATCAAACCGGCCGACCACAAGAGGAATCTCGGACTAGCTTGTGCTCACCAAGAAAAGCTTCATCTCTCACCACTACTTCTCTAACCGGTTAGTGATTCATATTAGATGTGTGTTTCGGTTTGGTGATAATGTATGATGAAGATTATGTGATAATATGGTTACTTGTTAAGCTTATGCATGTTGAATACACCCTTCTTGAGTAATCGGTTCATAAGTGCTTCATGAAGTGTGTTTATATTCGATTAAAGATGATATGTTAATATATTGATTATGTTGGGATGAACAATGTATGCTTGACTATGAGTGAATGTTATCGGTTCCATATAGGCTTAAATCCGAGTGGCTTGGTTATGTTTAGAAGGTTTATTACTCATGAAATCAGATGTTGTACATGTGGGTTAGATGGGTACGTTCAAGGGTTTTGATGATTGTCCATGTTATGACTATGATTAATGCTAAAAGCCCTAAAAGATGATGAACTACATGAACATAGGAAGAACAACTTGAATGTGATATGAACATGTTTTGGATATTTGAAATTGCCATGTTTGATCTATTTTGGTTAAGTGTTAGACAATTAGACATGTTAGTGTATTGTTATTGGATAGTACATAAAATCACAACAGTGAAATCCTATTGGCCAAGTACATTATTGAATTCAGCAAATGTTCCCAGTCGAAACCTTCGGTTGCGACTCGAAACCACCATATGCCAACTCGAGATCCCCGATTGCGACACAGGTTGCGAGTCGCAAACGCCTGGTTGCGACTCGAGATCAAAACAACACAACTCGAAATCTCAGTTACGAGTCCGGTTGCGACTCGAGACCAAAACAGCATGAACCGAGACCATGTTTGCGAGTCCAGTTGCGACTCGAGATCACTTTAGTTGCGACTCGAAACCTTGTGGGCTACAACTCAAGGCCGCACAGTCTCGAGTAGAGACCGTACAGTCTCGACTCGAGACCACACACTTGTGTACGCTGTATGGACTTGCTTTAGTATGGGCTTAGTGTTTGGGCCGGACCTTGGACCTTGTTTAATTATGGGCATGTTACTGTTCGTTCAACTCGTATGCATTACTTGCAAACTGCCATGCTTATATGTGAAAGCCACGAATGATACTTGAATACAACGTGCTAGCATACGTGTAGAAACATACGTGTACTACTTGAATACGAACCTGATTGTACGATACAACTATGATAGGACGTGAGTAACCACAATATTACTTGGTTGACTTTTCTGTGTATCTACCGAGCAAACCAAGGTGAGTTCACACCCTCTACAAAGCATGGGATTCCCAGGGGTCGGGAATTGGGGTTAAGGAATGTGGATTCCTCGTCCTCCTTGGGTAGGACAGCAATGGTTCAGGAATGTAATTCCTCGTCCTCACGGACAGATAACTCGTACTAGACCAAAACTCTATCACGAAGTCCCTCATTTTTATATCGACTTAATCGCCGGGCCAATGGCGAGCGGGTCATTAGTTAGATAGCGCTATTTAGGTCTGACAAACCTCACACCGTGCCGCAGAGGACGGGCGTGAACTAATGGATCTGGGGCACGTCAATGATGATAGACATTGACAGTTTCAGGGCACTTAAACATGACTACAGTCAGCAGTCGATATGGTAACGAGTCTAGTGTATACATGGGGTAGCCCCCACGGCCGAAATGCCAGATAACTAACACGAGGTAGCCCCCACGGCTGGATTGCCAGAGTAACCGGGAATAAACAAGTCACGTTTTTAACTATGGGGTAACCCCCACGGCAGGATGCCAGCTAAAGGAAACTGTTTTCGAAACAACTTAAAACGAACACCCAACCGTGAACTCACTCAACTTGTTGTTGACTCGTTACTACATGCTTTGTAGGTCCTTAGGTTCTTAGCTGGAGCTTGCATGGAGGAGGATCGTTGTGGGACATGGACGACTGTGTGCCATGTTAAACTTTGAAACAATTAAACTTACGTTTTGATTTAAGACTTATGCTTCCGCTTGCAACTTAACTATATTTTGTTGAACACCAATTGTATTGGTTGAACTTTTATAACTATGCGTTTGCTTGTTCAATATGATTGGTGGCTGGATCCTGGTCAGTCATGCCTCCAAGCGGTAGTACTCCGCAGGTGGATTTTGGGGGTGTGACAGATTGGTATCAGAGCCATTGGTTATAGAGAACTTGGTTTTAATAAAGGGGAAAACGTTTTTTTGTTAAAACCAGACTATAACCTGTACAGTGCTCAACGGTCCACAACGACGCTTCACTCCACATGCAAGGCTCGACATTCTAGGTGATATGGTCTGTGTATATTGCCAACTTGTTAGTTACATAGTACATTGCTTATGGTATGCTTGGTTAGTATAACTACTGTTGCTTGAACACGTGCGTGATTACTCTATTTTATCGTCGTACCTTCGTGAACCCCTCTCACTCACGTCCTTCTTGAAATGAAGATCATGTCTGGACGCATTAACCTAACACAAGCCCAGTTGACGGCTCTGATCAATGAACGAGTTGCCGCAGCACTTGCAGCTGCACACGCAGGAGGTATATCCTGCAGTCTGAACTCATTCTAGGATCTTTAGGATCCTACTCTCGTGAACCAACCTTTGTGTTAAACTCTGTCTTTTCTTTCACCTACGATAGGTCAGCATGTTCAGCCACCCGTGTGCACTTTTAAGACTTTCATGGACTGCCGACCAACTACTTTTAGCGGCACTGAAGGAGCGGTAGGTCTCCTACATTGGTTTGAGAAGCTAGAATCTGTGTTCGAAATGTGCGAATGCCCTGAGGCGCGCAGGGTGAAGTATGCTACTGGTACTCTCGAGGGTTTAGCCCTCACATGGTGGAACGCTCAGGTTCAGATGCTGGGGTTGGTTGCTGCCAACGCCACCCCATGGGAAACTTTTAAGGAGATGATCAAAGAAGAATACTGCAGTCGGGATGAGATTCACAAACTAGAGGTGGAGTTCTTCAACCTCAAGATGACGGGGTCCGAAATTGAAGCTTATGTGAAGAGGTCGAACGAACTGGCAATTCTGTGCCCTACTATGGTGGATCCTCCCATCAAACGCATCGAACTATTCCTTCAGGGCTTAGTGCCAGAAATCCAAAGTCATGTGACTTCAGCGAACCTCGCCACCTACCAGCAAACTGTTCAGTTGGCTCACCGTCTCACGGACCAGGCGGTGGAGCAGAACAAATTACCAAAACGCATAGGCGCTACAACTACTTCTGGTACCTCTAGTGACAACAAACGGAAATGGGATGGAACTTCAAGTAAGGGTTCGACTTCTGTTCAGTCCCAGTCTCAGCAGAGAAAGACTGATGACCACAAGAGCCCCAATCAGCAATCGTCTGGTGGTCAAAGTCATGGTGGGTACAAAGGAAATCACCCCAAATGCAATAGCTGCAGCCTGCACCACAGCCGGCCATGCACCAGGGGCAACTGTCATCGGTGCAACAAGCCTGGTCACGCTGCAAAGGATTGCAGGAGCTTATACCCCGCCAATCAGAATCGTCATCAAGCTCAACAGAACCAGCGCCAGCAGCAGCAGCAGCAAGGTGATAACAAAGGGTGCTTTCAGTGCGGAGCTGAAGGCCACTTCAAGAGAGACTGTCCTCAACTGAACAGGAACCAGAACAACAACAACAACAATAACAACAATCAAGGGAATGGTAACAATGGGAACAACAACAACAATGGCGCCAGGGGGCGGGTGTTTGTGATTGGCCAAGGTGAAGCAAGGAATGACCCCAATGTTGTGGCGGGTAAGTTCCTTCTCGACGACTTTTATGTTTCAGTATTATTTGATTCGGGTGCCGATACTAGCTACATGTCACTAGAAGTTAGTCGAATGCTTAAGCGTATTCCAACCCCTTTAAACAACAAGCACACCGTAGAGCTAGCAAATGGTAAGAGTTTAGAAGCCACACACGTAGTCGAGGGTTGTAAACTTATTCTCGCTGACCAGACCTTCTCTATCGACCTCATTCCTATTGTCTTGGGTAGTTTCGACGTTGTCATTGGGATGGATTGGTTATCCCAACACCGAGCAGAGATTCTTTGCAACGAGAAGGTTGTCCGCATTCCAGGTCCCGATGGTGAACCTCTCATGATTCATGGCGACAAGAGGAGTGCTGTTGAGAACGTCATTTCTCTCCTTAAGGCCCAAAAGTGCTTGCGAAAGGGCCATACTGCCATTTTGGCTCTCGTTACTGACACCTCAGAAAAAGAGAAGAAGATAGAAGATTTTCCAGTTGTACGCGATTATCCAGAGGTATTTCCTGAGGAATTACCTGGTCTCCCGCCTCATCGCCAAGTCGAGTTTCAGATCGAACTAGCTCCTGGAGCTGCGCCTATAGCCCGTGCACCTTATCGTTTAGCCCCATCAGAGTTGAAAGAACTCTCCACGCAACTACAAGAACTCTTGGATAAGGGTTTTATTCGTCCTAGATCATCGCCCTGGGGAGCTCCAGTATTATTTGTAAAGAAGAAGGACGGTACTTTCAGAATGTGCATCGACTACCGGGAACTCAACAAGGTGACGGTGAAGAATCGTTATCCTCTACCGCGTATCGACGACTTGTTCGACCAGCTGCAAGGGTCGAGCTACTATTCGAAGATCGATTTGAGGTCGGGTTATCACCAACTGAGAGTCCGGGGAGAGGACGTCTCCAAAATAGCTTTCAGAACTCGATACGGGCACTATGAGTTTTTGGTCATGCCTTTTGGGATGACAAACGCACCTGCGGTTTTCATGGACTTGATGAACCGAGTGTGCAAGCCTTACCTGGACAAGTTCGTTATAGTCTTCATCGACGACATCCTGATCTATTCCAAGAGTCGGGAGGAACACGAGCAGCATCTACGACTTATTCTGGAACTCCTCCGAACAGAACAGCTTTATGCAAAGTTCTCGAAATGCGACTTCTGGCTTCGAGAAGTCCACTTCCTAGGCCACGTGGTAAACAAGGATGGGATTCACGTTGATCCATCCAAGATAGACTCGATTAAGAACTGGCCTGCACCTCGTACACCAAAGGAAATTCGCCAATTCTTGGGTTTGGCGGGATACTACCAGAGATTCATAAAGGATTTTTCTAAGATTGCACAGCCTCTCACCTCACTAACGCAGAAGGGCGTTGTTTATCGCTGGGGAAACGCACAGGAGTTGGCATTTCAGCACCTAAAGGATAGACTTTGTAGCGCACCTATCCTTTCCTTGCCGGAAGGCACAGACGACTTTGTGGTTTACTGCGACGCATCAATTCAGGGTCTTGGTTGCGTGTTGATGCAACGAGATAAAGTTATAGCCTACGCCTCACGCCAACTCAAGGTTCATGAAAAGAACTACACTACGCACGATTTAGAGCTGGGAGCTGTTGTTTTTGCACTTAAATTATGGCGGCATTACCTGTATGGTACCAAGTGCGCCATCTACACCGACCACAGGAGCCTCGAGCATATCTTCAAGCAGAAAGAACTGAATATGCGGCAACGACGATGGGTCGAACTACTGAATGACTACGAGTGCTCAATCAGATATCACCCGGGCAAAGCCAATGTTGTGGCTGATGCCCTTAGTCGAAAGGACACTGCGCCTAAGCGCGTGTGAGCTTTACAACTCACGATCCATTCTAGTCTTCCTTCCCAGATACGAGCTGCTCAGATAGAAGCACTGAAACCAGAAAACGTCAGGGCTGAAGCCCTACGCGGATCAAGGCAACGATTAGAACAGAAGGAAGACGGTGCTTACTACGTGACGGGACGCGTTTGGGTCCCACTCTATGGCAACCTACGAGAGCTTGTGATGGATGAAGCACACAAGTCTCGCTACTCAGTACACCCTGGATCAGATAAGATGTATCATGATATCAAAACTACGTATTGGTGGCCTAGCATGAAGGCCCACATAGCGACCTACGTCAGCAAGTGTTTGACTTGTGCGAGAGTCAAGTCCGAATACCAGAAACCATCAGGCCTGCTCCAACAACCCGAGATACCTCAATGGAAATGGGAGCAAATTTCCATGGATTTTGTCACTGGCCTGCCTAGATCCCAGCGCGGGAACGATACTATTTGGGTGATCGTGGATCGACTCACAAAATCTGCACACTTCTTGGCTATCAAGGAGACGGATAAGTTCTCCACTCTTGCAGAAATATACCTTAAGGAAGTCGTTTCGAGGCACGGGGTGCCCACCTCCATTATCTCGGATCGAGATGCACGTTTTACTTCAGAGCTGTGGCAAGCAATGCACAAATCCTTCGGCTCACGATTAGACATGAGCACAGCGTACCACCCTCAGACGGACGGGCAGTCCGAGCGCACTATTCAAACCTTAGAAGACATGCTTCGTGCATGTGTAATCGACTTTGGCAACCGCTGGGAAAAGCATCTGCCACTTGTGGAATTCTCGTACAATAACAGCTACCACACCAGCATTAAAGCTGCTCCATTTGAGGCATTGTACGGACGTAAATGCCGGTCACCTCTTTGCTGGGCAGAGGTGGGAGATAGTCAGATCACTGGTCCAGAATATGTGGTAGACACGACCGAACAAATTGCTCAAATACGAAAACGCATGACGGCAGCTCGCGAACGTCAGAAAGTTTACGCCGACATGGGCAGGAAACCACTTGAGCTCCAGGTTGGGGAGCGGGTACTACTCAAAGTTTCACCCTGGAAGGGTGTGGTTCGTTTTGGTAAACGCGGCAAACTCAACCCACGATACGTTGGACCTTTCGAAGTCATTGAGAAAATAGGCAGGGTAGCCTACAGACTGAACCTACCAGCAGAACTCGGTGCAGTTCACAACGTTTTTCACGTGTCGAATCTGAAGAAGTGTCCGTCAAATGAGACCCACGTAGTCCCTCTGAAGGAACTCACTATCGACGAACAGTTACGATTCGTCGAGGAACCAGTCGAAATCATGGACCGGGATGTTAAGGTCCTCAAGAGCACCAGAATACCTCTCGTTCGAGTTCGTTGGAACTCACGTCGCGGCCCAGAGTTCACCTGGGAGCGCGAAGATCAGATGAAACAAAAGTATCCCCAACTGTTCGCAAACGTACACCCACTACTGAGGCCGAAGCTACGGAATTTCGGGACGAAATTCCAGATCAACGAGGGGTGGATGTGACACCCCAGGAAAACCGGGAAAACCATACAACTTAACTAGCTTCCTCAGTGAGTGCTTACCAAATTTCGGGACGAAATTTCTTTCAACTTGGGGATGATGTGACAACTCGAAATTTAGAACCTTTCGTTGTATGCTTGAACGTTAAGTGACTAACTGATTTGATGATTTAATGAATGATAAATGTGAAACTTATATGATTACGCGTGTGCTTGTATGTATGCGATATATGTATATATGAACCGAGACACAAGAACCCGACTCGAGACCATGTGGTCTCGAGTGAACAGTGCGACATGTGGGCCGGTGGGGCCGTGCACCTCACCCGAAGCCCACTAGGGTGCACCAATGTAGACTAGTATATAACATTAGTGGATAGCCAACCTTACCATCTTTTGGGACAACCTACATTCACCCTCACACACACTCCTACCTTCTCTCTCTCTCTAAAACCCTAGAAACACAAACCTTCACTCTCTCTCTCTCGGATCAAACCGGCCGACCACAAGAGGAATCTCGGACTAGCTTGTGCTCACCAAGAAAAGCTTCATCTCTCACCACTACTTCTCTAACCGGTTAGTGATTCATATTAGATGTGTGTTTCGGTTTGGTGATAATGTATGATGAAGATTATGTGATAATATGGTTACTTGTTAAGCTTATGCATGTTGAATACACCCTTCTTGAGTAATCGGTTCATAAGTGCTTCATGAAGTGTGTTTATATTTGATTAAAGATGATATGTTAATATATTGATTATGTTGGGATGAACAATGTATGCTTGACTATGAGTGAATGTTATCGGTTCCATATAGGCTTAAATCCGAGTGGCTTGGTTATGTTTAGAAGGTTTATTACTCATGAAATCGGATGTTGTACATGTGGGTTAGATGGGTACGTTCAAGGGTTTTGATGATTGTCCATGTTATGACTATGATTAATGCTAAAAGCCCTAAAAGATGATGAACTACATGAACATAGGAAGAACAACATGAATGTGATATGAACATGTTTTGGATATTTGAAATTGCCATGTTTGATCTATTTTGGTTAAGTGTTAGACAATTAGACATGTTAGTGTATTGTTATTGGATAGTACATGAAATCACAACAGTGAAATCCTATTGGCCAAGTACATTATTGAATTCAGCAAATGTTCCCAGCCGAAACCTTCGGTTGCGACTCGAAACCACCATATGCCAACTCGAGATCCCCGATTGCGACACAGGTTGCGAGTCGCAAAC
>JARYGA010024563.1:0-42587 GCA_030545235.1 Helianthus tuberosus | reverse complement strand
CAATGTGAACACAACCAAAAATGCCTAAAAATAGCTAAAAATCACACAATTTTTTTTTTTAATATTTTTTTTATAAAAAAATCGCTACTTTTTGAAGCCAAAAAATAAAAAAAAATTAAATTTTTTTTTTGCTTCTAAAAGTAGCGATTTTAACATAAAAAATATTAAAAAAAAAAATTTAGATTTTTTTAGGTTTTTTTTTAGGTTTTTTGGGGGTTTAGTTTTTAGCATTTTATCTTGGGGGGTGGGGTGGGTTTAGGTTTTTGGGGGGTGGGGGAGGGGGGTTTAGGTTTTTTTTTTTTTGGGGGGGGGGGGGTGTTAGGTTTTTTTTAGGTTTTAGTCTTTAGCATTTAGCTTGTGGGGGGGGGGGGGGGGTGTTAGGTTTTTTTTAGGTTTTAGTTTTTAGCATTTAGCTTGTGGGGGGGGGGGGGGGTTAGGTTTTTTTTTTAGGGGGGGGGGGTGGGGGGTTTAGGTTTTTTTGGGGGGTGGGGCTTAGGTTTTTTTAGCTATTTTAGGTTGTGTTCACATTGGTTCTCGCGGTTCTCACAATAAAGGTGGTTCTCGCATGAGCTCCTCCCTATATATATATATATAGGAATGTTCATTTAAGAAGAAATTTAATGTGAGAAGAAAAAGAAGAAAGGGCATAATGGTAAAACATTAAATAGTTTATAACTCCTCCCATTAATTATGTTATCTCTTATTAATAAAGCAAAAAATATTTTATCCTACACATTTTAAAATTTATCCTACATATATTCTACACTTACCGAAATTTACCCTACGCATATCTAAATTTATCATACACATTTAAGAATTTATCCTACACATACTAAAATTTATCCTACAAGTTTTTAATTAGTTAGCTAATTAATTACAATTATAAATTTACCTATATGCCCTTATTAATAACATTAAATACACATATTAAATAAAGTAAAATGGAGCATTTCTATTGGTTTAAAACTTATTCTTTTTATTCTTACAAAATTTTTCTTCTCATTTGAACCTTCCACTATATATATATATATATATATATATATATATATATAGGCCAGTTAACGTACAATACGGCATAACGTACATCACGTGTGGCAGATAATTACGCACGTTCATTAGAAAATCACGCACGTTATAACCTAAAAAACCCAAATCACGCATATTGGAAAACATTAATCACGCATGATGAAAACGTTAATCACGCACGTTATACACATAATTACGCACGTTGTTGTACGTGATGTACGTTAAGCCGTATTGTATTTTAAACTTTTCCTATATATATATATATATATATATATATATATATTAAATTCAATCATTTAATAGCCTTTATATTAATTTACTTATTATTTATTATGATTGAGGTAAATGATAAATTGACACATGACCTTTTTGCGAAATCTTTTATTATAAAAGAATGCCATGTGGCATTAAAGGGACCTTTTTATTAGTATTAGATATCAGAAATTGATAGGGGATGGTTCAAATGAAAACCACTTTTATTGTGAAAACTCGAAAACTAATTAAAAAAAGCCTAAAAAACACACTAAAATTTTTTCTTTCAATTTTTTTTATAAAAATCTCGCAGATTTTTATATAAAAAAAAATTCAAAAAAAAAATTGTAGTACACATACACATGTGCACTACAAAAAAAAAATTGAAAATTTTTTTATATATAAAAAATGGCGAAAATTGTTATGCAAAAAAAAACAAAAAAATTTGGTATGTTTTTTTTTGCTTTTTTAATTAGTTTTCGAGTTTTCACAATAACTAATGGTTTTCATTTGAACATTCCCCTATATTATAAAATTATATGTTAATAAAAACGTTCATTGCATTTAATTAACATATCCGAGTATAATTGGAAACTATGATTAGATTTTACCAATAATATCAAAATGTGATTTTTATAAAATTTAAATATTCAATCATATAAAATTACAATGGATAGATGATAAAATATTATATGTTAAATGTTATGATCAAATAACATGGAAATCGAATAAATGTTAAATTGTAATTTTTACTAATTTATTTTATGGTGGTTTTATTTGTGTACCGAGATTTTTAATTTAGGTAATCTTGAATTTTAAAATTTTGAATGTCAAAGATGGAAAAAAAAATTATGTTGATTATATAGGTTATGCATAAATAAAAGGAAAGTCTTTATTGTATAAATTTACACAAAATATAAATGGTAACAATGGTCCATAAGAAATACGTTTTAAAAGGTAAAATTTAAAATTATTAAACAAAAAAAAGGTAAACTAATTTATTTTTCGGATTACATAATAAAATATAAGTTGCAATTGTTTGTTAAATATAGTAACGTGAAATGAGTACGATTTAGGAACCAAAATTAAGTGTGATAAAAGCTTACAATTCATAATGTTCAAAAAAAAAAAAAAAAGGTTCAAATAGAAGATTACTAAAATTAAGATGAAAATGTTATCAAAACATGAAACAGATAAATTAACTATTTTGAACTAAAATAGTCATTTTTCATCTAGTGCAAGTAGAAGTTTCCCTTCGCTACTTGATCATTTGAAAATACTAGTAACGCTCAACGGAAGTTCCCCATTTTTTATCAAATCACCCCAACCTACGACATTGTATATGTAATAACCAAAACAATAATAAATATAGGTTTTATAACATTATAAATATGTTATATAGTGCAACTAAATTACAAACCTTGTTACTTCGAAAGGTCTTTTGTCTGTAGATATCTTCAACTCCCATTCACGCCCATCAATCATCTTAAGAATAAATTCTGAATTGTCATTTAAACCTGCATGTTCGACAATATGTGCAGGAAGCCACTACAAAAGTTAAAAAAATGGTTTTTTTAGGAATGTGAAATGTCACTGCCTTAATCTTACTTATAATAATGTTAAAGTATAAGATTGTTTTACCAAAGTATCAGTGATAGTAGCCTCAAAAACATCATACTTTAGCATCATTCGGAAGCTCAGAATAGTTGTATTGGTTGAAGATATCTTTGTGATATATCGAATCTGAAACTAATTTCCTCAATAATATCTCACATCCATCTTTAGAAAAGTCTTATTTAGCATCTTGAAAATTAGCATCTTATATGATAATGAGACCACTTGCGACCAATTTTATTTGATTATTTTTATTTTTGCTTTTATATGATACTGAGACCGATAGCGAGTCGAGTTTAATGTTGGATTAATTATTTTATATTTCTTATTTCATTGTTTAAATTATTTGGGGTGATTTTATACTTTGTCTTTCACATTGGTTGATTGAACAATAAAATCACCAAGAGTCGGTAAAACACAATAACATGTTAATGGGTCTAAAAATAGATTGAATGAACAAAAATAAAAGGAAAAAAAAAATTGATTAATAGAAAAAAAAAACTTCTCTACTAACACTAATTTGAAAAAAAAAAAAAAAAAACCCTAAGGCACAACTTCTTTTAATTGATTTTTTCTTTTTGAAAAGTGTCTTTGAAACTTTGATACCGGGAAGGAGAGGATCTTAAATGCCTTGCAACATTTTGATTTATGAAATTGACTTGTTCTTCCAAAACCATGTTTGACAACAAGATTTATTATACGGCATTCCATCTAAAATACAAATAAATGCAATCAAAAGTATCATGCCCCCCTAATCATTTTTCTCATATAGGCAACTAATGGATCAAATGATGAAACATTATTAGACTGCGGGGTATGGGCTTGGGTTGGGGGTGTGGGTAGCCAAGTAACGTCGCTTTAGCCACACCATGCCGGCGTGGGTAGCGGCATTGCCCCGCTGGGATGGCTATGAAGCCTGGCATGGGGCGGGTTGGGGAGATAATGTGGATGGCTGAGATTGACTGAGTTCATGTGACCGTTGGGCTAGCCGTTGGCCAACGGCTATTTTATAAAAAAAAATTCTTTAACTTTTATTCTATAAAATCAACCAATTCTTACTAAATTTTATTATCCAAATATTCAAAAACCACCTCCCATCACCCAAAAAAAATGTATTCAATGAATTCCTCAAGTTCAAGCGATTCGTCAGATAGTTATGATTCGTCATCCTCATCGAACGATGGGGCGAAAATATTATTATCAACAGTGGCGACGATCCTGAAAGCTATCATTGAAGATTCAGAAGAAGGAACTTCCCAACTCCAACACAAACGGAGGAAGTAAATTGTTCGTAAACGCAAAACCGCTAACGATTTGCTGGTAAGCGATTATTTGTCACCCGAACCAACGTATGATGAAAGAATGTTTAGGCGTCGTTTTCGTATGAGTAAAAATTTATCTTTAAGAATATCAAAGGATTTAGAGGATAATTATGATTTTTTCCGATAAAGGCCCGATGCACGAGGTAATTTAGGATTTACCACGTGGCAAAAGGTTACGGTCGCCCTAAGACAATTGGCTTACGGGAATAGTTCCGACATAATGGACGAGTATTTAAAAATATCGAGACGGATGGCTAGGGAAAGTCTTCACAATTTTTGTGCATATATCAGTGAACTATATATGAAAAAGTACTTGAGAAAACCAACGTTTAGTGATATGCAACAAATTATGGAACATCATGATAGGTAGTTTAGATTGTATGAAATGGGAGTGAGAACTTTTTCCAACTGCATGGCAAGGCTCTCACATAAGCAGATATCATGGAATGCCGGCTATGATGCTGAAGTTGTTGCATCACAAGATATTTAGATATGGCATGCATTCTTGGTATGCCAGGTTCACATAACGATATAAACATTACAGTAGAAACTCTATAAAATAATACACTTGGGACCACCAAAATTTATTAATTAAAAGAGTTATTAATTAATCGATAAATTAATAATTATTAATTTATATATTAATTAATATTTTACTAATTTATAGTAGAATAATTATTTTTTTTTTTGCCACCAAACACAACTTCAAAAATTCAACCTTGTGACGCGGGGATCATACGAGCTTTTAAGATGCATTATCGTCATCGATTTTATAGAAGTCTTTTGGAGGGTTATGAATTAGGGGTTCCAAATCTAGCAAAAATAAATGTATTAAATGCAATAAATCTTGCAATTTCAGCATGGACTATGGAAGTTCGTGCAAATATAATTGCGAACTGCTTTCGTCATTGTAAACTTCGATCAACAGATAACATGACTTTTGAGAACTCAGATGAAGGTGGTGAAAGCACTCAAGAACTCCAGAATTTGATCAAAGAGTTGGGTTATCGCAATGCAATGGATGTCGAAGATGTTCTGACTCACCTAGAAGAAAATGTAGTTGCACAGTTGTTGACTGATGAAGAAATTATTGAAAGCGTTATTGGAATTAATAAAGATGATATCGATGAAGAAGGTGATGAAAGTTCTACAATGGAGCCCCCTTCGCGAAACGAAGCTATTAAAGCGGCAATCACATTGAACAATTTCTTGTTGAGCTATGAGAAAACAACACCAGAAGTTCTTACCATGCTAAGGAAAATTAGAGACGAGATTCAAGGGGAAATTGATTTCAACAAAAAACAAAAGATAATTGAGTCATTTTTCAAGAAACCTTCATAAATCATTCATGTAATATGCTATATATAAGGAATTATCAATTTATATTTTATATGGGGTCTAAAGAAATTATCAAAAATGTATTATCTTATAATTTTAGCGAATTACTAATTTAGCACCCTATCCCCGAGTCGGGACCGACAAAAAATATTATCTTAGAGAGTTTATTAAATAATCGAGTATTAATTTATCGAGTTTCTACTGTATTCATCACTCGCCCCTTTTCAATGATCTGATAAATGGTGTTGGACCTAAAGGAACATTTTTTGTAAATGATGTTGAATACATGCATGAGTACTATCTTGTTGATGGAATTTACCCTGAGTGAGCTGTTTTTGTTAAATCTTTTTCAAGAGATGGAACCCTAGATCCTAAAAGAGTAAAGTTTAAAACAGTTCAGATGGCATCACGCAAAGACATCGAGCGAGCATTTAGTGTTTTGCAGAAAAGGTGGCGCATTTTGAGCATGTCTTGTCAATTGTATGAAAAAGATCAAATAAGAAACGTGATGTACGCATGCATCATTCTACACAACATGATTTTAGAGGATGAAAGCCGGACAATAGTTGAATATTATCCCGAGGAGACCGAATCAAATAACAAAGACATTAGTGACGAATAGAGAACGCAAAACCAAAATCTAATCGAGTCACGATAAATAAATGCAAATCTTCGAGCTGATTTGGTACAACATGTTTCGACACTTCCTAGATTTGACAACATTGAAGCCGAAGATAAAGATGATTGATTTTTTTTTGTGATGTGATGTATTTTTTTAGTTATTAATATTAATTAAATAGGTGTTTTTAACATTAATATATTAAATTCTATGATTAAAATTAAAAAAAGAAAAGAAAAACAGGTGCCAAATGGCACCCCACGCCGCCTACCCCACTATTTTGGGTATGGACTGGTGGAGCCTACAAGTGCCACATGTTAACCCAACACCCCCCCCCCCCCCACACACACACCCCGCAGTCTTATGCTAAAGGGTGTGGGGGCCATGGTTGGGACATGATTCGTCACGTAGGAACATGAATGAAAGGCTACACCACCCCCTTGCTTGATCCACCATGGTTTGCATGGATTAAATCATGGCAACAAAGGTCCTCTTTTCCATTTTGCAATATTTCCTTTCCTTTTTCTTTAGAAAAAAATAAATTAAAATAAATAAGAGGATAGTGGTTTTGAATGATGGTTTAGAGGGAGGTGACATAGTGCTGACGTGGAGGGTCATAGTGGTCATGACGACACTCTATATTACCAATAACGCCACTGTAAACATTGATGAACTAACATTCCTATCTCGCCCTGTGATTAGGATTTTGGAAAATGTTAATAATTTTCTTACTTAAAACCCAGTAACCATCAAACCAGTGTATTATACACATATAAGTTATGTTGTGAACTAATGTTCATGTGTATGTAGTTAGTGACACATTTTGATCTTTTAAAATATACTTTAGTTTTTTCAATTATTTACTCCTAAATACTATCTAACCTTGCACTTATAAGGATTTGAACCTACACCACTTTTGTGAGGGACAAACACCACACCATTAGGCCATGGTTTTGTTGAGTTTAGTCGAAAAGGAAACTTGGAAACCACAAGTTTGGGTTTTTGGAGAAATGAGATACCATTACGTATGAGAGGGATTGTGGAGATGGCGTTTGGGTTATACGAAAAGTCAAGGATTAACTCAATTATATGGATTGATTGAATGCAGTGGGTCGGTTCGGTTAACCATTGACGTATAAAACCTGGGTTCAGTTCAATTTGGACGAGGATAGAGACATTGATAACCATAACTGATCACCAATATTAGTTTCTATATAACCATTACCCTTAATTTGGTAAATTAGTGTTTGTGCACACCCGTACTTTAGATTAGCGCACCAACCAAATGATTAGTTTCCTTCTTGGCATCAAGCGCACAACAGAAAAAGGTTCGGTCTCATTCTTGCTAGATTGTTATTCTATAGATTTGTTGTATTTTTTGCTTCGATTTTTGAAATTTAATACCGATGTCTGATTCAGTATTTTGATCACCGGAAATCTATACTACTCTATGCTAATATGAATTTAGAGAATGGGGTATGACGATGAAATTGAGTTTGTCTTTCTTAATATCCAAAGGTTATATAAAACATAAAACTAATCATATACTAACGACTTAGAAACTATCCATTAGTACACTAATCTTAAAGTTATAAAACACATGCACATACATATATGGGTTTAAATGAAACAACTTTAGTAAAATTTTGATTAGAGGTTGGAAACACTATATAGTCTACATCCGCACGCATTCAATAGAACTTACAAATGATAAAGGTGGATAAGACAACATATTCCAAACATGATGACGTTGAACAAATAGATCAAAAGTGGTTCAAAGACAAAATTAAATGACAACCAAGAATCAAAATCAAATGAAAACAACGTGATATGTTGATTTGTTTCTTTTCCTCACGCACCTAAACTTATTCATGAAAATATTATATTGAAATTAGTGGTAAACAAATCGAAGGGAAATATCGAATGAATTCATTATATGATTTAGTGCAAACCTACACAAAAGAACTATTAGTAACAAATATACAAGAATGCATACCCTAGAATATAATAATGCAATCCCAAGTATGTTTACGGGGTCAACCTCCTTTGTAACACTCCAAAAACAGGTTTGGTAATTAAACCACATTAATATCTAAGAGCGAGTAAAGTACCGTTAGTGGTAAAAGCTAACCCGGTAAACATTAGGATTTAATTAAATAAACCTAATGTTAAATAAAAGGTAGATGAATGCCTTTTTAAATAAAGTTTATAAAAAGCCCAAGGCTATCGGTATGTGATCTAAGTCGGGTTGTAGCATCCCCGAACTTAGTAGATTGAATTATCATGTTTATTGATAATTAACGGGAAGTAGGCAACTAGGAATAATTAACCTAGTTGATTATTTGTATTGTTAGTGATAAATAGTGGATGATATCCATTTATAATTGAAATCTCAAACATGAGGGACTAAAAAGGGAAAAGGCTGAAACTTGAATAATAAAAATAAAATAAAACACAACACACACTAGGTGTGTATGTGCGTGTAACGATCAGGAGAAAAACAAGGGAGCAAAACCCTTAATCTATCTTAATCCATAAAATTGAATATCAATTCAAGCCCCAAATCAGTGCATGAACGCATATTATCGATCATCTAGACAAGGGGATCATAAGGTATGTTTAAAAACCTAGATTCGGTGAAAGTCATAACTTGAGATAAGTAGAATACTTGCAATTAGATTGTTGGATTATGATCCAAAGATTAAATTAGGTGTATATGTATGCTTAATTTCGTTACACATAATGAAATTATGAGATATTCGATGTAAGGTTATTTATAAGTGATTAACAAGTAGATTATGAAGTGGGTTTTGTATAATATGATGAAATTGATGTTATACCCATGTTAATAGATGCTTGAAATTATCATGTGTATATTAATGATTAAAATCTTTGGCTAAGTTTGATGTTTGGGTAATTTCCATACATATGATGCCATGGGTTGTTTCATGGTGATGAAACAATCCCAAGTTCTTATATAATGATTGATAGATTAGCATATAATGAGTGAAAACTATGTTAACTTGATGTTAACAATTACATGAACTTGGTTGAAGAATGTAGTTAAAATGGTGGCCTAAAAATAGCGCCTACCAGGTAATTAATGAAATGCCTAAATGAGTTGTTGAACTTATTTGTGGATTTGCGTATGTTAATAGGTAGTTGACGTTTAAAAGTCAAACTGACCTATAATTGATCAAATGGTAATTTTGGTATAAAAACCGTAAGGTGTGATAGTCGTGATAATGGATGACTAATCTAATCATCTTGCGAATGATAAATGGTAGTTTGACGCTTGACAAGCTAGGTGGAAACTTGGGAAGAAGCGGGTCAAATGGATCAAATACGCGGGAAAAGCATAATCGAATGCAAGGTAAGTAAAGCTTACATCTTTTAAATAGAATAACTGTTCATGTATTTGGTTAAGAACAAGGTGACTTAGTAAGTCCTTGAAATATGACGTTCCGGCACAATAAGTTTTGAAAAGTTACCTTATGGTGTAAGCCATAATGGGTAAAAAGAGTAAAATGGTAATTTGGTCACGTGTTGATGAATAATCAATAAGTTTTGAAAAGTTACATTATGTTGTAAGCTATAATGGGTGAAAAGGGTAAAATGGTAATTTGGTCACGTGTTGACGAATAATCAATAAGTTTTGAAAAGTTACCTTATGGTGTAAGCCATAACGGGTGAAAGGGGTAAAATGAAAATTTGGTCACGTGTTGGCGAATAAACATTAGTTCTAAAAAGATACCCTATGGCGTAAGCCATAATGGGCCAAACGAGTAAAGAAACAACCTTTAAAAAATATGACCACATGGTGAAAACCATAACGGGTCAAACGAGTGAAATGGTAAATAATTACCATTCTTCAAAATATAATGTTTGGTCGTCCTAACGCAAAACAAGGGTGAGACAAGAGGTGGGTAAAATGGTCATTTAGGCCAAACGGGTCAAACAGTGATATTATCACCATTTGACAATAATGACTAATGATTGCTTGTCGAGTCTTATGCTTACAGGGGTGAATAGAGTATGAGAGTGCGTTGCTATTAATTAGTAACTAATAAGGCAAGGTATTAAAAGGGGTCAATGCTTTAACTCGAGCCAGGTATGTGTAATGGGTCAAACTCTCAATAAGGACTTAGGGCCCGGGGAGAGTTAATTGAGTTATGGGTGGACATTGGATTACCTAAAGTGAGGTATATCTAGAAATTCTGAATTTGAGATATTACATTCTTGGGAACACAATGAATTTTAAATGGAATACGGGTTAAAAGTGTTCACTTGGTCAAAACAGGCTTTTAAATGTCCTTCGTAGTTGAAAGGACTAAAATTTGACTAAAACACTCCCGAACAGCAAATCGGGCAAACAATCCGTAAAGGTAGTTTTAAAATGGATTTTATATTTGGATGGACCCATTCGGTGATAGAAAAGTGAAAGGCGTAAGCCTTTTTAGCTAAATGCCTCTTAATAGGTCATTTTCGTAAATTGCCGATCTGGAGGGTAAAATCGGTATATAATGTTTTCACTAAAATAATTCACTACAAATATAGTTGTGGTGAAGATAAATGGAAGTCTTAGTGCGAAAATAGAATGTATGAAAAGAATAAGCAAGATTTGATTTTGGTACACAAATCTTGAAACAAGTCAAATAATTTATATGCGCGAATTGGGTAACAAATGCGTAATTCATAAAAGCTAAGAATCCGGGTTAAGGATTTTGGGTTAAAAACGTAGAAAAATGTTTTACGATCATTTAGAAATAAGTTTTAAGCGAAACGGATAAGTAACGGAGAAGTTACACAACTTTTACATAAAATAAGGGGGATTATTGGAGATCTGCAGCCATCCTGCCGTAAGCTACAGCAGGCAGCTGCTGTTGCAAACAGTTGTTGTTTGCCGTTATATGGCAGAAATTGTTGTTTGTGGTTTTTGACAATCCGGGACCATTTAAATACATTTAAACTTCATAATCCTAACGTAATTATGGTTTATGGAATTTAGGTAATGATTTTGAAAATTAGGATGGCGACCAAGCGTGGTGAAGAACCGAACACAGTTAAAGAATCAAGCTTCTGCATTTTGTTTAGTTGTTTTTGAAACTAAACGACGACGATAAAACTAATATATGGCTACACATTGAAATGTTCTATTACTTATGAAGTTTTTATGAAGTTCGAAAATCCAAAGGAACTTGTATTTGCATTATTATTAATAAATGCAAAATTTATTTATTAAATTTTATGTTTTTATAGTAAGGGTCTTACATCCTTACATGGAAAAAGCAATCTGGAGGTGGAATACGAATACATGCATCAACCTTGGTACTTGAAACAAAACAATCCGGAGTACGAGGAACGTTCTAACTCGATAGTTAGTTTCATATGAAAGGTATGGCATTCCTTCAATTACCTCTCCTTCATGTGAAAACAATCCTCAACCCCCGCTACAGCATCCTCCACACATTTATAAAGTTGTGAGGCTGTTTATTGGCACACATGCCCTACTAGAGAGGCTCGCTCAGGAGTTGCAATAGCATCCTCGTCAGATCGACGGACTCGAGAACACACTGATGTGGCTGGTTGATCTCAGGGTCAATAGTATACTTGCCGTTGGTGGCGACCTCCACCACTATGAGCGCCGCAACAATTCCACCACCTAGCCCACCATAGTCATGGTTGCTGTCTATTTTTTTTATATTTTATAGTAGTTGTATTATTTATTATGTATGTACTATAGTTGTATTATGTATTATGTATTATGTATAATAGTTTTGGTTGTTAATATTTGTAATGTTTTTCTTTAATATTTAGTTTGTTTGGTTGATTATGTATAATACGATAGTTTGGTTTCGATTAATTAACAATGAATTTATATTATAAAATATTTTTTAGCTAAATATTCATAAAACTTGTAAAACCAATAAATATACTATAAATTTATTTGAAAAAGAAACACTATACCACACCTATATGTGGCTATACGCTACATATAGCCATGCATTTTACCGTTGCCCAACTTTTGATTAAAAAAACTCATATGGAGTATTCAACCTATACACTTCATATCGTCCAGGAGCGAGGCAAAATATGACACCTCATACTCTAATTTTTAAAGTTGATGTCTATATCTCACGTATAGATCAAGTGGTGATGAATAGTAAAACTAAAGTTTTAATATTATATTTATTTTGTTTTTTTTGAAAATGGATACCGTGCAGCTATTATACCAAATCGAACCGAAATCGACAATGATATTTAAAATGGATACCATGACACTATCGTACCAAACCAAACCGAAACCGACAATGAGATTTTAGTTTGTTTTTTTTCTATCGTAAACTATACAAGTGCCAATAAAAACATAAAAAAACATTTTTTGTATCGTAAACAATACGAATAATGATATGGTACTTAGCTAACCAATTTCAACCAAATAACATCAGTACAAATAGCAGTAGCAGTAGCAGTAGGAGTAGCAGGAGGAGTAGCAGGAGCAGTAGCAGTACAAATAGCAGTAGCAGTAGCAGTAGTAGTATCGGAACCGATATTCTTTTTATGGTTTTCTATTCGTAAACTGTAAACTATACGAGTACCAATAAAAAGATAGAAAAAAACATTTTTTTGTCGTAAACTATACAAGTGTTGATACAGGACTAACTACACCGATTTCAACCAAACAATATCAATAGTATTGGAATCGGTATTCTTTTATGTGGTTTTCGATTGATTTAAAACACGTGTTCTTTTGGGCATATCACCATTTTATTTTTTTTAGTTTTTTTCTTTTAGCCGCGAGTGCGATACCAAAACAAACTCAACGGATACCAACTGAGTTCCCGTCGCGTAGCACTGTGGGAAAACCACTAGTTATTATATTATTTAGAAGTTTTAAAGCATAAATTTCTTTAAATATTTTGATGAAAATATTCAAATACATACTCTTTTGAAACTAAGAAGTCGTAGGATGGATATTAAACAGACTTCAATTGAACTCATTCTAGCGAGATTGAAACCGTGTCGTCGAACTATACGATCTTAGATTTTAAGTTTTCGCTTTTGGATTTTAAGCTAGCAGATTTTAGAATTTTTGCTTAGATTATTGTGTCTTTTTATTTGTCAATATTGTGTTTTTTATTTATTTTCGTTATGGTGTCTTTTTTTGCGAATCATTGTGATTTTTTTCTTCGGTAGTACCGTATTATATTTTGCGATCTATTGTGTCTTTGTATCATTCCAAAATTTAAAAACTTTCTAAAATAATATTAACTAGTTATTTTCCGCCCGCGCGTTACGGCGGGACCCAATGACTACAAAAGACGTGTCAGCAACGGCAAACAGATACCGAATATCAAAACATAAATAAAATGACGTGGCAAGGATAGTCACTCCGTCATAAAAAAACGATTTTAAATAACCTAAAATATAATAATAGGACCCACACGTCCTACACATTGGAAATTCGGTTGTTTTCAGTTCAGTTATTACGGTGCTAACACGTTAAAATATGGATGAGCTCGGTACCGATAACGACAGCGAAAGTACCGATCCGGAAAATCATCGAAATTAGGTACCGGCACCGAAAATGCTCGGTACAATACGGTATGGTATTTGAAGGTAAAAATCAATAAATACAGGTATGGTGCTAGACCGGTGTCGAACCGAAAGTAACGATTCTGAAAACGCCAAAAGGTGGGTACCAAATTGGTACCGAAAAGGATTTGGTATAGTAAATTTGGTACCAATACGATACCGGTTCGTTTACAGGATTTGATACGATTTGCTCATCAATATTCTAAATATCCAAGTTAATTTTACATGTTACAATTCATTCATTACAGAAAAAGACAAAAAAGAAAGCAAAATAAGTTGTTGTGTATATAAAACCTCATTCAAACGAAATACAGTTTACTTACTGTGTGTATGAAAAGTAATCTAAACGGTGCAATTACTTGTATTGCTGCGTTGCTACAGGATTTGATGAGCTCGGTACCAACCAGTACCGAAAAAACCGTTACCGAAATCCCCAAAGTGGGTACCGGTACCGAATATACCTAGTATGATACGGTTCGGTACTGGTCGGTACTGGTACGACACCGGTATTTGAGGGTAAAAACCGGTGAATACCTGTGCAGAACCGGTACCGAAAATACACCGGTTTGGTAAATTTAAGACTGGTACCTATACCCGATACCATTTGCTTTATAAATTAATGATAAATTCTAATTCTAATTTTAATTTAATAATAAATCTCACTATTCATTAAGTTTGATAAATTCTAATTCTAATTTTATAATATAATAATAAATCTCACTATTCATTAAGTTTCCTTTTTATCATATATAGATTCCAAAATTTAAAAACTTTCTAGAATAATATTAATTACAAACTACATTACTTCTTTAAAACAAATTCATTTGGCAGAGCCTTGACATGCGTTGGTGGATCCTAAATCAATTGGACAGGATATCGACTCAGCTATCAGGGGTTACAACACTTAAAACGGGGCAGGACTTTATTATTATTATTATTATTATTATTATTATTATTATTATTATTATGGGGTGAATAAAATAAAAATATATATATGAAAAACAAAAGAGGGGACGACAGATTATGAAGGATTGAGCAAACAAAAATTGATATGCACCTCCTATTTATACCATTCTCTAAGAAGCTTGGAGGTTACACCAAATTGGACACGTACACCTTAGGGGAGGAGGGGTGGTCACTAGTGATAGAATTCTATCACTCCCAATATCCAATCAACTCATGCCATGTCATCACCCACTATTCTATCACTAGTGATAGAAATGTAATGGGGGTGGTCACTAGTGATAGAAAATAGCTATTTAAAAATAGCTAACAAAAGTTGAGGGGCTAATTTGCACTTTTCATCAAACTTCTATTAATTCAATTACATAAAGGACAAAACAATCTCTGCAAACATTCCATTTTCAACGCGTTAACAATTCAACGAGTTGCAAAATTAATGCGTGATACATATAGGGGGCGGCGGTGTTCGTGGTGGTATAACGCGTGATGGGGTGGCCATCACGGACCACCCCGCCTGGCCTTATGTACACACTAGTGGGAATGCCCGCGCGTTGCAACGGGTTCGTATGTTTTGTCGGCTCGTAGTTTAGTCCTGCCATTTTAATGTGAAAGTGCAAAAACACTTTCAAGAAAGAATTTATTATCGACACACAAATAATAGCATGACATAAAGTCATCTTTAAGACAAATTGTTTTGTTGTTTTGAGTTGCTATAGGTAGACTTAGAAACTATTTGTTTGATAGCCGGTTCTATTGTATATCAAGCACACTACCATATTGGGAATCTGAAGGGGGTGTGGAGCAGGTCTGCAAGTAAGATTTGCTTGAGGCTTGCGCCTCATATTAAGTTTGAAAATGTTTTGATCACCTAGAAGAAACTAATAACTAAATTTAAAATTTTAATGTTTGAAAATTGTAACAAGTATACAATTAACAGCTTTGTCATTGTTGAAGATTTAATGTCACCTCGCTTGCTTTTCAATCAAAAAAAAAATTGTGATCTCTTAGAATATACATCACCCACAAAATTCAGCATATTTATTTCAAAATTTTACAAGTACATGGATCCCTAATTATAATCCTTGATGGTTACCATTTCAATTTCATAGTTGACTTCACCCTTATTGACTTTCTCAAGTGGAACCCATACATACGTCCCGATATTCTCATCTCCAAACATGTCATCGATATAGCATTTTATCTTTAGATATTCACCATCTCCGATCTCTTCAAACTCAAACTTCTGATTCCATGTAGAGTGTAAACAAAATCATTAAAATCAGTACACCTGGTCATCAGTAAAATGAAACCATTAAAATCAGTAAAATGTGAATGCAAACAAAATCATTTGAATTTGAACTTAAGCTTTCAAAACACAGTATACCTGAATTTGAACTTAACCTTTCAAATCACATTCCGAATTATCCTCTGTTGTTTCATATGTAATGTCCACCGTCTCGGGCATGGTTGTAAAACAAGGTCTTCAAGGCCGAGTACTCCCCGAGTAGTCGCTACAAGGTAGGTTGTCAAGGTTACATTTTCTTTTAAGCTGACTTTTATTATTTGACCGATTAGAAATAAAGCATAACCTGAACTAATATTGCTAACTTTTAAAACTAATGATAGATCAGGCAAGTAAAAATGGCAAAATGGTGCCTTTAATTTAATGGCTAAGTACCCACATTCCTCTTTATTCCATCCTTTAACAAGTGTGGGTCCCACAACCGAGCCGTAACCAAGCCGACCAAATGAAAGCAGTCCAATAGAATGGTATTTTTTTATGTAACGGGGAGTCATCAGTATGTATGTCTAGGATTGTAAGAGTTTAAATCAGCAAACAGAATCATCGTAATCTGTATGATTGTATGCACTATTGCGCCTAACTCTCATGGTTCAAGCCCTTTCTGCGCTATGCTATACTATAATGCAGCCTTAGCCTCGCCTAGGCGCCCACCGTTGGGACCTTTGGCTACATAGGTAAAAAACAAGGAAACACCTAGAAAATGGCTACCATAACACTTCAAATAGCAGACTGCCATAAATTTAGACATTTACATTAAGTTCACTTTCTAGACAATCTTACTGGCTCTGCATTAAGTTCCCTCCGGTAAGGCTAAGCACAACCCTCAATTTGTCACTCCATCCAAGAATGAGTACCTACATCCTTAAGTTGAACTGCTCCTTAAATAAGGAAAAGAACCTCATATATCCTTTTGATGCAGCAAGATGTTTATGTCAACAACGTGTTACCAAATACTCAGCAGTAGAGGTGACAAACGGGTCAGTTGGGTTATGCTCTCCCACAAACACTTTCTTTCCGGTTTTTAACACCCTTATATATATCTAATAAGATTACAAAAGCAATATGGTTACAGTTAGGGATGAGCTCGGTACCGGTACTGAATTTTCCGGTACCGAAAATTTCAGTACCAAATTTTGCCAAATATGGGTACCGGTACCGAAAATGTTCGGCATGGTACCGGTACCAAAAATGTTCGGTACGGTACAGTACCGGTTCGGTACCGGTACCAAATACCATACGCTCATCCCTAGTTACAGTAACAATAATAAACAACTTATGTGGTTTAATGTATTGCAAAAACAATCTGGCCAACTTTTGACTCAACCTGTTAGAAAGAACAAAGCTTGGATTTACATATATATTCAGATAAAGTAAATACCAGTGGTGTCCTTTATCATGATCCTTCTTGTTTGGATCAGCTCCAACTCAAATCAAGCTTTTCAGCTGATACAAATCACCATGATAAGCTACATTGTTGGCTTTCAGTGCAAGCTTAGCTTCATGTTTTCCAATGGAAACGTATCTTTGATCACCAGACTATTGATCCATCTTTATCGGTATCGGGCTTCCCATCACCAAGGGGTTGAGATGCATCGACAGGCTTACGGCCAGTGATGAGCTCTAAGACCACTACCCCGAATGAGAAAACATCTGACTTTTCAGTCAACTTCCCGCTTGAAGCATACTTAGGAGCCATATATCTAAGCAAATCACAAAAAAATGTCTTTGTGTCAAATGTTTAAAGAGATTAAACAGACCAAACAGAGTTATGTGACAACAGAAACAAGACCAGTAACAGATCCAAAAGAAGCACGAATAATAAAATACATTTGATCACAGTACTCTATAGGTAATTAAAAAAACTGTACCGTGCTTAAACTCAAAATAGATGACGCGTGTTTATGAATTGCGGATTCGATATCCTTTGAAAATGATAATCCAAGACGAGCGGCAATTCTCAGTCCCTGAAGAATTCTTGCTGAAAAGGATTACAGAAGAGCATTATCGAAACTTAGAGTTATTTTATTAAGATGAAAACTCGAATATGCCACCATAAACTCATAAAAAGCGTAAAGTTTCATGCTAAAAAGATTTAAAATGAAAAGTGATGAACTAACCACAGTCCTCTGTGAATGTTCGTAGCTGAAACCACATGACATAACAATTATATAACTACAATAGTAATCTAGGGTTTTAAACAAACTGATATAGAAAGTTTTATACATGTTTGACCCCTTAGAAATATAACATAGTTCAAATCGACCCAATATTATATTAATAAGTTGAAATTACCCCTTCCAATAACTAACAAAGTTCAAAATAAAATAAAAAATGCAGAAGAGTATGTCTAACCTTTAGCTCCAGTATGTCTTTCATTCCACTGTTGTAATCATATATCTTGCAGTTTAGAGGGTCAAAGAACAATATGTTTTCACAAATCCACCGCAACATTAAAAAAAGTCAAACTTGTCACAAACAAGTACACAAACCATACACAAAATACCTGTTAACAGTGAAGTCACGATGCATAGAGTTTTTTCCAGAGATTAAGGTCAAACTTGTCACAGCCTCTAGGCATTTGAGATACGAGAAATTTTTCTTTTTCTTCAGAATCTTTCGCCAACGTCTTAAAGCTGGAGACCTGGAATACAACATACAGAAATTTAAAAGTGAATACAACGTACCTCGATAACTGATCCCTTTATATGCATTCTACATATAGGAAACCTGTGTCCAACAATTATACAATGATGAAACTGCTTTTTAATTTGCAAAATTAGCACTTGTACTTAAACCACCAACATCACATGCAATGAATCAAACAGCACAGAAATGAAGTAGTTTTAACTTTTAAGTTTTAGAAAAGGAAAACCTGATTAAGATCAGCTGTAGTAATAACATCAAAATCTTTGGGCGGACTGTTTAGAAGTAAATCCCTCACACAACCACCAACCAAATAGGCTTCAAATCCTGTAAATAAGCGTACCATTTATGTCCAAAATTCAAAATAGTTAATGTAGTGTGATAGCAAAATATTGAACACAACCAAAAAACTAAAAGCATTTAAATGGGTAAGATGTAAATGCAAATGTCGGTGTATTCCCAAATCTATATAGGCTACAAGTCAACCTAAAATCAATGCAACCAACCAAACACAATTACAAAAAATACCAACATTTTACACAATCATACCTTCAGAATCTGCCGCTTCGACGCAAAAGCAATAACAACCCAATCCGGTTGCAAAGACGACCATTGCAACTGTTCAATCTCAGCACCCACAGTATACGCCAAAATCGGATCCAACCCCCCTTCAACCGGCTACCCAAGAACACCTAATAAAACCAAACCAAACCAAACATAACAGATCGGAACCCTAAATCGAAACATAACAAGTCGATTCAGAATTAGATGGGAACCCTAAATCGGCCTTTGACAATCGAATGGAAACAAATCGGACTTACCTTCAAACAAACAGAACAATCGACTTCGAATGTAAGCAAATCGGACCTTGAATCGGCCTTCGATTTGTTCACTGGAGTTACCGACGGATCTATCACCATCTATGCCGTCGATTTGTTCTTCCGTTTTCACTCCCCTTTCTCTGACGGGTTCGATTGTGAGAGAGTAAAACCTGGGAAGTGCCTTGTCGCGGGATTCACCCGCACAAAACCCCTAACAATCGCCGGAAACCTAGTGTTGAACGGAAATGTTGAACCACTGATTCAAGCGATACACTGTGGGAGCCGGAGGTTTGAAAGAGAAAGAGAACGTTTCATGAGTTTGGAAGGAAGAGAATGATCGGTCTCAATATTTTAATGTAGGGTTATTCCATGATCAAATCCCTAAAACACCCCTATGCTGTCTTAAATTTTTGGAAAAGTTGCAAGTTTACCCCCTCTAAGCTGGCTTGTCTCTCTTGTACATAATGCTTTAAAATTTATACGCAAATAAAATTACGATTGTGTACGTCACTTCTCCTTTTTATAATAGTATATAGATAGTTATATTCTTATGCACACACGTACTACAAAGTATTAAATTCTCAATTCAATATTTTATTAATTTGAGACACCTGCACCATGCATAATCAATTCATATACATATGCAATAATCATTTATTTATTTGAAGTTTTAATTATTATTTTATTATTATACGTAGGTTTTGATTATTATTATTATTATTTTATTAATTTATATATTATAATTAATTCAGCTGCTTCACTCATTTGGCGCGTATAACTTCTAAAATATGACGTTTTATAAAACAATGAATATGTCATTAGAACGAGTGTATTTGTATTTACATTTTGAACTAAGTTTTATTAAAAATGGAGTAGGTTCAAATATAATGTATTTTTTTATAATGTATTTATTAAATGGTTCCTACGTTTGCCAAAATACCTCATATTTCTATCGGTCAACTTACCCATGATCTATCCGTTTAATAACATAAGTTTTTATATACTTTAAATTTTATAAATAAAAATTTTGGGAATGTTACACATGGAAATACCTAAATTAGCAATGTGAGTAATCCTCTTTTTATAAACCCTTTTTGTTAGTAATTCCTCTTTTCACAAGTGTTTTCACAAAATCTCAAATGTTTAAATTACAATTCACAGTGATTGAGTATTTGTATTCTACAATTATCATCGGTATATTGGGGTTTTGTATACAAAATTTGTTGCTACACTGTGAGTAGTAACATTACCACAAGTCAGGATTGACAGTACAGTGGGTGGTAATTAAAGTAGATATAAACAAATGTAATTGCGGGTTGCCCTCAATGCTGTAAAATGATAAAACCTGTTTTGATTTAACTGGGATTCACTCGCCAGTATTTCTTGCTGATAAAATGTTTTTAAACGCGTTTCAGGTAACAAAATGCGAAAGCCAAATAGAAGCCAGCTGGAGAGCACTGAAGGCTTGGAAAAGTGGCTATAAAAGTTACCAAAATAAAGAAGAAGTTTTATTTTAAATAAATTAGGTTTATCTCTAAAAACATGTTTGTAATGGAAACTTGGGGTTTTCCCATGTATTTATTATTATAAAAATGTGGTGTTTTACTCTGATAAAATATTTCCTAACTACGGTCCTGATGTAAAAATTCTGTTGCCAAATTAATAATAAACACCGATACCACCAGCTCTGCGAGCTCGCGGCAGCCCGCCTCCTAGGGCAGGGGTCGGGGGTTGCGACAGAAGGTGGTATCAGAGCTACAGCCACTAATTTCAGCCACAGAAGTGTTCTGCTGACACCAAAATTTTATCCATTATGTTAGGAAATAATCTATGGGGTTACGTGCATATCTGTATATTATTGTTTTGTGTTATTTGACAATTTGATAGTTTACAGTATGAGTGATCAAGGTACGTCGGACGCCTATCGTCATTTGTCTAGTTCTCCTAGAGATGAAGGAACTTCCTCCCAGCCTACTCTTTCGGGGTATTCAGCTGATACAGAAGAGGGGATCTTCATATTTAAGGCGCAATCCGAAGAACCATTCCCTACGAAAAAGAGAGGATGGTTCAATCGGGGAGCACACGAGCGTAGGAAGCGAACAAGGAAATTACAGCAACAAAAGGCTTTAGCAGCAGCAAATAGGGATATGAATGCCCAGACTCAAGACATAATCAATAGGCAATTAGCCAACTTTTACATACTAGCTACCACTACAGCAGACCCAAACTTAGACCAAATCATGGCACCACAGCCACTACCACTGTTCCCAACCCAACCCATGGAAATTGAACCTAACCCAGGAGACCAGATTCCCATACCCGCCTTCGACCCAAACGAAATACCTAGAATCCCAGCACCAAATCCTCTAGCTTATGACCTATGGGAGAATGAACACAGGGATTATCGAGAACTCTACCCACAGGAGGAGCCCATACCAAACCCTATAGCACCATACCCCAACCCTGACCCTCTAGATCCATATTGGGATGTCGATCAGTATGTTTGGGAAATACTAGAAAACCCATACCCATATGGAGAACCCGTACCACAGTACCCTGACCGGATACCCGCACCACCACCACCTATGAATACCGAAAACGTGCAGGAACTCTGCACATTTGGTGAGGAGTTAGTGGATGAAGGAGAAATAATAAGGCAAATAGGGGAAAGGCTCGTTTGGAAGTACGACGAGCGAAATATGCAATACTGGATGAACCCCTAGTAATAATAGTAATAATATATATATATATGTGTGTGTGTGTGTGTGTAGTTGAAAAAAAATAGATAACCTAAATACTTACTGATGCATAACTAGTAATGTATTTTAAATTCCAGTTGTAACTTGTAATATGAAATAGAGTAAATGTCGCAATGCACGAAGATTTTGATCAACATGTTTGTTTGTGTGATTGTTCGCATTAAATCTTGTTTTGTGATATTAATACTTGGTAAATGTTTATAATCCAGATGGACAAAGAAGTGAATCAGGAAAACCCGAATAACGATAATAACGGGAACCAATTAGATAACAGTGCCATCCAATACATAGTGGCACAAGGGATTATAGACGATATGCCATATATTATCAAAACGGTTAAGGAAGCGGAAAATAATAAAACTAACAGTGGAAGTAAATGACCACCTACTGAGCCCAGTCACAGCGTAAACAATGGACCACTACTTCAATTGCCTATTCCAAAAAGAAGAAGAACCATGTCTTATGGTTGTTCTTACAAAGAATTCTGGTCTTGTAAACCAATTGAATTCTCGGGCAATGAAGGAGCCATTGCAGCTCTACGTTGGATAGAAAAGACTGAGGCAATCTTAAAATTAAGCAAGTGTGCAGAGGAAGATAAAATCATATTTGCTTCCAATCTTTTTAAGAATGCAGCTCTAGAATGGTGGAATACTATTCTCCAGTTTAGGGGGAGTGACAGAGTCTATAATATGGAATGGACTGAGTTTAAGAATATGGTCGAAAGGAAATTCTGTCCTCCCAATGAAAAAGAACAAATAGCTAATAAATTCTTAAACATTAGAATGACTGGAGTTGATTGTAAGGGTTACACTACCGTATTCTTCGAATATGCTAGAATAGTGCCAACCCTAGCATCACCCGAACCAGTGTTAATCTCCCGTTACATTTGGGGATTAATCAGTGAGATTAGACATGTAGTCAAGGCAGCTAGACCACAAACCATAGAAGAAGCTGTAGAACTAGCAAATACCTTGACTGATGAATTAGTACGTACACAAGAAGAAAACCAGAGGAAGAACCTAGTTCAAAAACTTACCCAAGAATTTCGCTACGGTAATTCCAACCGTGGGAAAAACATAGGTTCTACCTCCGCACCTTACTGTAAGTCCTGCAAGAAAAAGTATTCGGGAAGATGTTCCACATATTGCAACTTCTGCAAAATACCGGGACACAAGGAAGAAGACTGTAGGAAGAAACATAGCAATGGAGTATGCTTTAATTGTGGAGAAAATGGGCATATCAAGCCAAACTGTCCGAGACTAGCTCCAGCCATGAACAACAAGACTACTAAGAATGCTAGAGCATTTGTTCTGACTACAGAAGAAGCCAAGATGATCCCGGACATAATTACCGGTACGTTTTTAGTTAATGATGTTTTTGCTAAAGTATTATTTGACTCTGGTGCGAACCAAAGTTTTATTAATACTTCATTTTGCAAACTTCTCAATCAACCATTAACTAAACTTCAACAAGAATGCCTGGTAGAAACAGCAAATGGAGAATCCATTAAGATTACTGAAATCTTGCAGGGAGCAAGAATAGAAATTTTTAACCATAATTTTATTGCTAACCTTTACCTAATTAATCTGGCTGGATTTGATATTGTGTTAGGAATGGATTGGTTAGTAGCCAATAAAGCCAGTATTCTGTGTGATCAAAAGCCAATACAAGTAAATTCACCAAAGGGTGAAAAGATCACAATTTAAGGAAATAAGCCATGTAGGTCCACAAAATTCATCTCTATGATGAGGACAGCAAGCTATCCAAGAAAAGGATCACTAGTGTACATGATTTCTATAATCATTAACACTAACGGAAAAGAATTGAAAGATATTCCCATAGTATCTCAATTCTCAGATGTTTTTTCAGAAGAGCTACCTAGACTACCACCAGATAGAGAAGTTGAATTCAGAATTCACCTACTACCAGGAACAGCACCGATTGCCAAGGCACCTTACCGTTTGGCACCCGCAGAGATGCAAGAACTGAAGAAACAATTGGATGAACTTCTGGAAAAAGGATTCATACAGCCTAGTTCATCACCATGGGGAGCACCAATCTTGTTTGTCAAGAAGAAAGACGGATCAATGCGTATGTGCATTGATTACCGAGAACTCAATAAAGTCACGATTAAAAATCGGTACCCATTACCGAGAATCGATGATCTGTTTGATCAACTGCAAGGAGCTCAATTTTTTTCCAAGATCGACTTACGCTCATGATATCATCAATTGAAGGTACATGAAGAAGACATTCCTAAAACTGCCTTCAGAACAAGGTATGACCATTATGAATTTACCGTCATGCCATTTGGTTTAACCAATGCCCCAGCTGCATTTATGGACATGATGAACATAATATGTAAACCATATCTGGATAAATTCATAATTGTCTTTATAGATGATATTCTCATTTACTCTAAGAGTAAAGAGGAACATGCAGCGCATTTGCATACACTCTTAAATTTGCTGAGAAAAGAAAAGCTTTATGCAAAATTTTTAAAATGTGAGTTTTGGTTAGAAGAAGTGCAATTCCTTGGACATTTAGTAAATCATGAAGGAATTCATGTGGATCCCACAAAGATCGAGGCAATTACTAAATTGAAAGTCCCCGAGTCACCAACGGAAGTAAGAAGTTTTCTTGGATTAGTAGGGTATTATAGACGGTTTATCCGAGATTTTTCTAGAATAGCCATTCCCTTAACAAAACTGACTTGTAAATCTGTTAAGTTTGAATGGGGACCAAAATAAGAAGAAGCCTTCAGAATTCTTAAGCAAAGATTAACCAACGCACCCATACTAGCATTACCAGAAGGAACTGAAGACTTTGTAGTCTATTGTGACGCGTCTAAATTAGGTTATGGATGTGTGTTGATGCAATGTCAAAAGGTTATAGCCTATGCCTCTAGACAACTTAAGAATCATGAAGAGAATTATACAACCCATGATCTAGAATTAGGAGCCATAATTTTTTCCCTTAAAATTTGGAGACATTATCTTTATGGTAGTAAGTTTACCATTTTCACATATCATAAGAGTTTAAGATATGTTTTCGGGCAAAAGGAGTTAAATATGAGACAGAGATGATGGATGAAAATTCTTAGTGATTATGATTGTAATATCCAGTATCATGCAGGAAAAGCTAATGTAGTAGCCGATGCTTTAAGTCGAAAGTATCATGAAACACCAAAAGGAGTATGTTCCCTTAAATTAAATCTGCAGATAGATTTAAACGAGCAAATTAGGAAAGTACAGGAATCAGTAATCAAGGACGATACTGAAAAATTAAAATGAATGATTAAGGAATTAGAACAAGGAACAGATGAAATTTGGAGATTCCATAAGAAAAGAATTTGGATACCCAAACAAGGAAACCTACGCCACCGAATATTAGAAGAAGCCCATAAGTCTAAATATACAATACATCCTGGAAGTGATAAGATGTATCAAGACTTAAGAAAGAATTTCTGGTGGATAGGAATGAAAAAGGATATAGCAGCTTATGTTGCCAAGTGTCTAACCTGTTCCCAAGTTAAAGCTAAACATCAGAAACCCTCAGGATTATTGCAGCAACTAGAAATGCCAATATGGAAATGGGAATTGATAACAATGGATTTTATTACCAAATTACCCAAGACACGAAAAGGTAATGATACAATCTGGGTGATTGTAGATAGATTAACCAAGTCTGCTCATTTCTTACCGATGAAGGAAACTTTCAGTATGGAACAGTTAGCCAAGCTATATGTAAATGAAATAGTTTCATTACATGGAATTCCTTTATCTATTGTGTCTGATAGAGATAGTTGTTTTACTTCTCATTTTTGGACTAGTTTCCAAAAAGCAATGGGAACCAAGTTAAATCTAAGCACAACTTATCATCCTCAAACGGATGGACAAAGCGAAAGAACAATTCAAACAATGGAAGATATGCTTAGAGCTTGTGTAATTGATTTCGAAGGAAATTGGGACGATCATTTACCATTAATAGAATTTTCCTACAATAACAGATATCATACCAGTATCAATGTTGCACCATTTGAAGCACTTTATGAACGAAAGTGCCGAACTCCAGTCTGTTGGGCAGAAATTGGAGAAAAGCAACTGTCTAGACCAGAGATAGTACAAGAAACCACGGACAAGATTATTCAAGTCAAGGAAAGACTAAAAGCAGCACGCGATCGATAAAAGAGTTATGCTGATAACAGGCGAAAACCATTGGAATTTCAAGTAGGAGATAAGGTATTATTAAAGGTTTCGCCATGGAAAGGAATAGTTAGATTCATCAAAAGGGGAAAGCTAAGCCCCAGGTATGTTGGACCTTTTGAGATTATTAGAAGAATAGGACCCGTAGCTTACCAGCTACAACTGCCAGAGGAAATGGCAGGAATGTCACACCCTGACTTTTGCGGAAGCGTATGATGTGTGACTTGCTCAATATCATTGCCTTCAATTATAATAAACAACTATATGATTAAAACATGATGTTCATCCTTCATAAGTTTAAAATGTTACAACACAATTCATTTAGGTTTCAACCAACAACTCCTCAAGTTATGTTACAAATCAAAAGTGGATGACATCTAAACTTGAAATTTACGTCTTGAAAACAACATCAGCGCCCAATATCCATCTTGTTTCCTGAAATACATGTAATTTTGAAAACATCAACAAAAGTTGAGCGAGTTTATGTGTTTCTGCATGGGTTCGAATAATCTTGTAAACATTTGTATGTATGCCTTTGTAATCCGGTATGAAAGCGTCTATGAACAGATCAATTAATGTGTAGCTAATACATTAATATGTATGCAATGGCGTAGGAAGGCTCAAACCTAGCGGATTTTGTACCGGGCCATCCGGCTGGAACGACATAGTCAGCACATTCGGCCACTCACGGACCCATGGGTGGGGCTCGCAACACCCAGATAGATCTACCACTCATGTCCCGCGGTCCTTATACAAGGATTAATGGTCTTAAGTGTGCGCCTACCCATTCACATGATCTAACAGTTCATTCCTTAGCTAACCATACCATTTGTAAACGTTTGAAACATTTGTAACATGTATTTCACCCCCGAAGTTATAAAACTGAAAACAATTAAAAGAAAAGGGGGACATGAACTCACTGATTTGCGTCCTGTATCCTGTAACTCAAAGATCACTTCCTGATGTTGTACCACTACCTACACACGTGTTATGTTTCATCAGACGCTTAGGTCGTGTAACGAATCTTAGCCTTAGTTGTTTATTAAGACTTATTTTGGGATTCTTGGTGTACTTTATATAATTCCAAAGTATATAATTATTAGTTAAAATAATAATATTTTAACTTAAATTACATTTATTAATTATTTGGAATATTTGTTGAGACATTATATTTTTGACTTATTTCGTTTTGTAATTCCTTCGTGAATATTTCCCAAGTATGGGTATAATTATACTTGTGTATTTTTATGCTTGTGAATTTTGCCAAGTATCGGTGGCGTATTCCGGTGTGTATTTGTACGTATGAGAATACGCATTTTCGTGTATTTATTAAGTATTTTATACTAATTTTTGTATTAAATTTTCCGGAATATTATTTTTAGACAACTAAAAATCACCGAATTTATATTCTCAAAATATATATATTTTAAGAGGGTTTTTATAGAAAAATATCTATAAATCCTTCTTGGCAAAAATAAATACACCTTCAAATATATCTCAAAATAATATATATTTTTAAGATTAACTTTAGAAAATATATATTTCTATTCTTTACCCAAAATAATATATTTTTAACTTGTTTGAGAAAATATATATTTTTCTTCATTCAACATATTATATCTTCAATTTGTTTAAGAAAATATATATTTCCTCCACTCAAAAATATTATATTTTCTATTTGACAAAATATGATATATTTTGGAGTTAACTGCCATTTTCGTCCCTGTGGTTTGGTCACTTTGGCCATTTCAGTCAATTTTTAAAAAATGCGCCATTTTCGTCCCCCACGTTCTGGAAAGGTGCCATTTCAGTCCAAAAATCATAACCCAGTTAAGTCAGTTAGTAAATAAGGACTGATTGTGTAAATTTGTAACATAAAGGACCATTTAAGTAAATATTAAACACCACCACCACTAGCCCTGCCACCACCACCACTCCGCTGCCACCACCACCGCCACCACAGCCCTGCCACCACCACCACTCTGCTGCCACCACCACCACCGCCACCGCCACCACAGCCGGTTCATCATCATATCAGACGATCTACAAATAAGATCACATAAATCCATATCTAAACAGTGCTTTTGTAAGATCACATGATCTACAAATAAATCCATATCTAAACAGTGCTTTGGCGTAGCAAATTTCAAAAGCCTAAAAATAAACGAACAGCTTGCCTATAAGTCATAAGTAACAACCACCAACTTTCTCAATTAAAACTTTAACAAGACTCCTTCACACACTAGTATATAGCACCATCAGAATGTTTATGCACTAGTAACACATGAAAAAAACATATGGTGCACGACGTAACATATTACATTCATATGATAACGCGAGTTGCTAAGGCTATAGTTTGGGACAACTTCATGCATTATTAACCTTTGGCGCCCATCCAGCAATCACATATTCTTCTTTAGCAGGTTTTGTTTTCTAAAACGACTCCATAGAGAAGAGCGACTGCATCAACATCATCATAAGTTATAATCGCAACAAAAGGAGACATTAGAGAGAGTGTTCGGATGTTGCTTCATTTTTTAAACTTGTGTTAATCAAATAATGTTTGACAACTTGTGATTATAATTGAATAATCATTATCAGTTTTGTCACATTTGCCACTAAACTGGTTATCTAACCACCCCTGAATAATAAATCAACAAAAACTATTATCATTATACCCAATAACTAAAAACAGTCATCTTGTTGTTTACTAAGGGTGTTTGGTTCGTTAGATCTTTTTAAAGGAATTGGAATGAACTGCATTTGGAATTAAAATATTTAAAAAATTGAAATTGTCAAGAAAATGAAGGAATTCCTATGTAATGTTGTCAAAAGCACACTAGACTCGCGCCTAGGTGCAGAAGCGAAGCGCAGCGCATCGCCTGAAAATACGCAGTGACAAGCGAACAGGCGCCTTTTCCAGCTAAATTCAGGCCAAAAATTGTTCGAACCTGTTTACCCCTTTAGACAAGCCTGAATAAACCTAGAACAGAGCTGTGGTGGCGGTGGCAGGGCTGTGGTGGCGGTGGTGGTGGTGGCAACGGAGTGGTGGTGGTGGCAGGGCTGTGGTGGCGGTGGTGGCGGTGGTGGTGGCAGCGGAGTGGTGGTGGTGGCAGGGCTGTGGTGGCGGTGGTGGTGGCAACGGAGTGGTGGTGGTGGCAGGGCTAGTGGTGGTGGTGTTTAATATTTACTTAAATGGTCCTTTATGTTACAAATTTACACAATCAGTCCTTATTTACTAACTGACTTAACTGGGTTATGATTTTTGGACTGAAATGGCACCTTTCCAGAACGTGGGGGACGAAAATGGCGCATTTTTGAAAAATGGATTGAAATGGCCAAAGTGACCAAACCACAGGGACGAAAATGGCAGTTAACTCTATATTTTGTAACACTTGTGAAAATTCATATTTTCCGTTTCTTTGGTTTCCAAAATACCGTTTGTCACAGTTGTCGAGTTACGAATTTATTTCCAGAATATATATATATTTATAATCCAGAGTCCTTGTCCGGTTTGTCCAATATTCGGGTATAAATTATATATTTACTTTCTTGTAATTTTGGTAATATTATATATTACAATTTTGGTATCTTGGCGTGTTATATTATTTTCAAGTTCCTAAAATAATATAACTAATACACATAGTATACAAGTAGCACACAATTTGTGACATCTAAATATATTTTCCTAAATATATATTTAGTCATTTTTATTCATCAAAATCCAACATCCAATATTTGAAATTTTGTAATAAAAATTATGGCAAGTTTTTATATGAAAACCATGATAAAAGTTTACTTGTAAACACTTGTTTAAAAATATTTTTCTAAGTGTTTAATTTCTACACAAATTTTGCCATAGTTTCCCCTTAAAAATGGAGGTTTCCATTCTTTAAAAGCATATCATTTTCTTTTAAAATTCATCAACAATTTAATCAAGACTTACCATGAGCCATAAATATGCAATTTACACTATGTCATGAACTTGAAAGTTTGTAAAAATTTGTAGTATTTTAACATGTTGTTTAGTAAGTTTAGTTACCTCTAAAAACATGGTTTATAGTTTATAAAACTTATTTTTGAAGATTTTAGTTCTTTACAACTTACATGATGATTTTCTAAAAATGATTCTTCTTGTATTCTTCTTGTTAACAACACTTTTCTAACTTTGTTTTAACACTTAAAACATGTTTACTTCCTTTAAAAACCATGATCATGTTAATCTTGTAATAAACTTTGTTTTCTTGAAAATATTTTCATTGAAGTCATTCATTTTCAAGACATATAACACGTACAAATAATCACCATGCTCTAAAACAACTTCATTTTCAAGTTCATGATTCACATAAAGGATGATCATTACTAATTTCACAAGATTCATCCTCATACTTGCTATATCATGTGTTTAATCATCATCTAGCAAGCTTCTTATGATGATCAACATCATAAACACAAGAAATCAACAATCAAGTATCATACATACACTAAAACAACTTAGATTTTTATGTTATTAAGCTTTATGTTAGTGATCATCTTCATGTTTCTTTGAGATTCTTATGACTAGCATATTACATAACCTTTTAACCACTAAAATGAGAAGTAAAATCAAGTTGTGAGGAGCTTACTATTAGCTCTATGGCTAGGGAAGAAACTTAAGATGAAGATGATGATGTAGAAGGTGGATAAAAGCTCTTGGTGATGGTCCTTCAAACTCCAATGCTTCCAAGCTTCTTAGGTTTGCTTCTTACACCCTTGAGAGCCCTTAGAATGGTTGATATTGGAATGAAAATGGAGGTGTGTATGGATAGTGGTTGAGCCAAGAGCAAGGAGGAGGATAAGGAGGATGTTGGGTGTTGTTTGAAGGTGATGAAGTTATGAGTTTAGTCTTGTGGTTTTAAATAGAATCCTTCCAACATGTTTCTAACTTAGGGATAATGTGTTTCAAGATTAACAACAATCCTAATTAACAATTCAAAAGAAAACATAAGTGGGTCCCCTATGTTGGACCGTGAATTAGAGGGGGGGGGGGGGTTCTAGTTGTGATTCAAACTTAGTTAGTTAATTTAGTTGGATTCTAAGTGTATCGGTTAGTGTTATATGTATCTAGTGTTTATAGAATGTATTATGATGTTCGGTGGCCATAACTAGCTTCGTAACACTAAAACAGTGCTTCTAGTGAAAATTTGGTGTTTCGGGTAGTGTCCGGTTGTTCGGTTGGTTACCGGTTCGTTAAGGTGCTAAATTACGCAGTTTAGTGTACTTTATGTAGTCTTTTATGACAGTTTTGATTTCCGACACTTAGGAAGGTATTCTAGACCATTAAACCATAATTCTGCATTGTATTTTGTTGTTAAAATGCTGATTTTTGCTGAAATATGCAGAATTCTGCAGTTTTTGTGAGTTTTAGGCACTTTCCGGCACTTAAACTATCACTAGGATTGCAGTTTTATGATCCTTACTTTCCTACACACTATTCTAGTGTAACTCTTGGTTTCGGGCTCATTCTGTGTCTTAATATCATGTCTGTTTGAGTACTGAACTCCCGTCGGTACTTCTAGTTTGTCTGATAACTGTGCTTACTTTGTTCTTGTGCATTATGTGAACCCTATTGTGTTGCATATAATAATGATAAGCATCCTTGCAACATGAAATGCATTTGTATGTATTTGGCAGTAATCAGAGAATCATTCATGTCATTAATTTAATCATGCACAGTCATTAAAGCACAAATTACTGTTTAATATTGTACGGAATATGTGGAAAAGTGCCAGTTGTCACATTCTCCCCCCGTTAAAATAATTTCGTCCCGAAATTCAAGCTGTGTTCTCGGTTGCAGGGGAGTTGTGAAACAAATGCGAACATTTTGATTTGATTTGGTCTTTACGCTCCCAAGTAAACTCTGGGCCATGACATGAATTCCAAAGAACTTTGACAAGTTTAATGCGACTTCTTCGTGTTTTGTGGACCTTCCAGTCCGTAACCTCTACGGGTTCTTCAGTAAATTGGAGTTTGTCGTTTGACGTGAATCTCGTCTGCGGGAATGACGACTGCTTCGTGTGTAGGGCTCTTCTTGAGATTAGACACGTGGAACGTGTCGTGAACACTACTAAGCCTTCCGAAAGCTTTAGTTTGTATGCAACGGTTTCAATTCCTTTCCAGGATCTCGAAGGGTCCAATGTACCGTGGGTTCAACTTTCCACGTTTACCAAATCGTAACACGCCTTTCCAAGGCGAGACTTTCAGTAAAACCATATTATTAACCTCAAATTCCAACGGTTTCTGCCGCTTGTCTGCGTAACTCTTCTGTCTTTCACGTGCTGACTTGATACGTTCACGTATCTGAACTATCTTGTCTGTAGTTTCCTGAATCAACTCAGGGCCATTAAACCATTTATCTCCGGTCTCCACCCAATACAACGGGGACCGACTCTTATGTTCATATAAAGCTTCAAACGGGGCGGCCTGAATGCTGGTGTGACAATTATTATTGTAGGAAAACTCCACCAAGGGCAGGTGAGTATCCCAACTCCCACCAAAGTCCATCACACAAGCACGTAGCATGTCTCCCAAAGTCTGAATCGTCCGTTCACTCTGGTCGTCCGTTTGAGGGTGAAGGGCTGTGCTACGATTCAACTGTGAACCAAACGCTTGTTGGAACGTCTGTCAAATCCTTGACGCAACGCGACCATCTCAGTATGATATGATGGATACAGGCACTCCATGACGTGCCACAGTCTCTATGAGATATACTTCTGCTAGTTTCCTTGTGCTGTCTTTCTCACTTATTGGCGAAAAGTGCGCAGACTTTGTGAGTCGATCAATAATCACCCAAATCGTATCATGACCTCTTTGGGTTCTTGGAAACTTTGTAATAAAATCCATTGAGATTTTTTCCTACTTCCAGAGGAGAATCTAGGGTTGTTTTTGCAGTAGCCCTGACGGTTTCTGGTATTCTGCCTTAACTTTAGCACAAGTCAGACATTTACCCACATATGTTGCAATATCGGCTTTCATTTTGGGCCACCAATAAAATCCTTTAAGTCTTGGTACATCTTGTCAGATCTAGAATGGATCGAGTACCTTGACTTGTGAGCTTCGTCCAGTATAAGTGCACGTATTTTATCGTGGAACGGAATCCAAAGTCGTCCCATAAAGTATAATGTTCCATCTTCCTTTAGAAACAATATCACTTCCATACTCCATAGTGATTCAGCTCGTAGGTTATCTGGCTTAAGTGCTTCTTGTTGAGCTTCACGAGTCCGAGTAGTGAAGTCAGTTTGTTTCGCCATCTCTAGGGCTCACACCCTTAGAGGTTTTGCACGTTCTTTGCGGATCAAGGCGCCCACTACAACATTCTCCTTCCCCCAGGTGATACTTTATCTCATAATCATAGTCATTCAACAGCCCATCCCATCTACGCTGTCTCAAATTCAAATCCTTCTGATCCGAAATGTGTTGTAAGCTGTTATTATCCGTAAAGGTTGTGCAGCGTGTACCATGCAAGTAATGACGCCGGATCTTCAACACGAAGATCACAGCACCCAGTTCAAGGTCGTGCGTGGTATAGATCTTCTCATGCACCTTCAGCTGACGTGACGCGTACGTGATGACTTTATCCCGTTGCATCAACACGCAACCAAGACCTTGTCGTGAAACATCACAATAACTACAAATCCATCAGTACCGTCAGGTAACGTCAAGATAGGTGCATCGCAGAGTTTACCCTTCAACGTCTGAAAAGCTGTTTCTCGTTTCTCTCCCCAATCCAATTTCTTATCTCTCTGGGTTAGGGACGTTAGCGGCTGAGCAATATTCGAAAAAAAAATTATTTATGAACCGTCTGTAATAACCCGCTAACCCCAGAAATTGTCGTATCTCAGTTGGTGTCTTTGGGGCTTCCCAAGTTTGCAGGGTCGATGGGAATTCCATTCTCATTAAGTATATGAGTTAGGAATTGCACCTCGCGACTCAAAAATTCGCACTTTGAAAGCTTCGCATACAATTATTCCTTCTTCAAGCGTTTCCAAGATAGCTCGCAGGTATGGCTTATGTTCCTCCTTGGTTCGCGAGCATATAAGGGTGTCATCAGTAATTACCATTACAAACTTGTCCAAATATGGCTTACACACCTGACTCATGAGGTTCATGAATACTGCTGGTGCGTTTGTTAAGCCAAACAGCTCGACAAGGAACTCGTAATGCCCATGACGAGTCCTAAAGGCCGTTTTAGGGACGCTTTCTTCTAATATCCTCAATTGATGATATCCCGATCTCAAGTTGGTCTTGTAGTAGTAGCTGGAAACTTGTAGTTGGTCAAACAAGTCATCAATTCTCAGTAAGGGGTACCGATTCTTGATGGTTAGTTGTTTAACTCTCTGTAACCTATGCACAATACTTTTTCCTCATTAGTTCTTTTGAGTTTCTTTCAGGTCAGGTTGTATACATATACGAAACTGTCATGTCACACCCCAACCGATGGCGGAAACATCGGGGCGTGGCACTGAGCGAAACAAATTTTCCAGAAGTTTCCATAACAACTATATTTACCAGATATTTAAAGCAACACGCTCCATACCATGTCATAAATGATAATACAATTATTATAGAAAAGATCTAGTTAAATTGTTCTGTTCCGACAACTCAGATTTTTTATTACAGACAATTGTTTATTGTTAACCTAGGTCTTTCCTAGCCTCGATTTCACACCAAAGAAAGCAAATAAGCATCCTAAGCACCTGTCACATACGTTAAAGTAAAAGTCAATACACATAGTGTAAAGGTGAGCATACAATTTTGATAATAGCATATAGAGTTCGAAAGCGTTACGCATAACCAGCACGTACACAGTGTAAAATGAGGCATGTTAGTTATCGACATGAACCTATCGATACCAATGACTGCGGGTTGACTGCCCAAGGCAGTTCGCGATACACACTCACCACTGTGAGCCATGTAGGTAATTGTCCTTAACAACCCCTGAGTGAACAGGTGCTGAGTCCAAACTAATAGTACTATCGCTGCTAAGGCAGGTAAACAGCATTCCATGTGTAAACATAACAAACAAGCATTCATTAAGTCACGTATAACATGCGGTAACGGTTAGCGTTTAAAGTATTGCGTAGTGTGTTCGATGTGATTTAGTATAAGTAACGTATGTAACACCCAAAAGTGCGTAAAGCAAAAAGGGATCGAGTATACTCACAGCGGTTGATGGATTGAAGGGAGCGCTAGAGAGTGAGGTTAGCCTGATCAGAACGATATCATAACGGTAAGCGACGCGTAAAACGATACAGAGTGCAGTGGGTAGGACAACAATTTGATCGGATGGTAGTCCGATCGGACGGCCGGTCGTTCGGTTATCAGTCCACTCGGATGGTCATCCGGTCGGGTGACCTTTCGAGTGGATTGTTTCTTCCTTTGGGAAGGATGTGTTTGTGTATGATGGCTTGACTTTTGAAGTTTTCGTTGTAGCATTTTGAAAACATTGAAGTATCTCTACCTTTCAGGTTGGTCGATCGGACGGTCGTTCGATCGGATGGCAACCCGATTGGTCGGGCACTTCAGTGAGAACAAGTTCACAGCAGGTTGTCACTTGATCGGACGGTCGTTCGATCGGGTGGCATCCTTTGTGCATTGAACATGTTGAAAATTGTTTAAGTGTTGAAGTTTCGAAACATCACATATTCGGATGGTCAGTCGATCGAGTGGTAGCTCGATCGGACGGCAATCCGTTCGGTGTTCCCAAAACTCTTGAAGTTTGGTTTGAAAACTAATGGTGGAACCAAAGTACAAGTCATTCGGCTGACCGATCGTTCGGATGGCTGTCCGTTCGGACAGTAGTCCGTTCGGACGACGCTCCGTCCTGGTCAACCCGTTCGTCTTACACTTGGTTGTTATGATTGTTTGTCGTTTTATCGAGATGTTTTGATAATGTGTTAAGCAACAGAAACCTCGTCAATACTTGGTACCCCTGATCGGACATGAATCACCCAAATCCGATTAGTTAACTGTTCGAGACGGTGTTCCATGTTTAACCCGAAATCGGTAAACCTCGTGGATAGAATCCAGATCTTGGACCACACAACCACAAGAATTAGTAGAAGGTTGGCACAAGCTCCGATTCTATCGGTTTTGAAGGCATTAAGTGTAAAAGAGTTGAAAGAAAGTTGGAAAACCATCTTTCAATCATTTTCATTGTGAATATGTTTAGATCTATGAAAGATCTTTGTTTGTTTATGTGGAAATCGGTTAGATCTAAGTTGTTCTTGGTGGATTGAGGCCAAAACATGAAGTTTTCAAGAACACATGATGACGTCATCCTAGAACACCTCGAATCTTGATGATTTCACTGTTAAAAGTTAAGATTCAAAAGATAGAAAGGTGTAGGAGTGCCTGTGGATTAAGGAAGTACAAGATTTAGGACTAGATCTTACCGGATTCGCGAGAAATCTGAAGAAAAGTGGGGAGAACGAGCTGGTCGGACAAGAGTTGCCAAAAGTAGTAAGTATGATGGTGACAAGGGGTATTTATAAGGTTACCCGAAATGGAAAGGAGCAGGTCGATCGGATGGCAGTCCGGTTGAACAGCTGTCCGATCGAGCGGCTGGTCGATCGAACGGCTGGTCGATCGGCTGGCCTCCTGATCGATCAGTTGCTTGGTTCGAGTGTTCGGTGCGACGAGTTTTGCTATTTCGATTGCGACTGCGAGCGTCGCGATGCGATAGAATTTCCTAGTTAAATTACTTTTAATCCCAACTACTATATTGTAACAACCCTCAGTAAAACCGACACTCTCAAATATTTCCGACACCCTATTATATTTAAAAATGTCCCAATATGTCTTTAAATACACCCCGTATGTGAAAACCGAGCCCGAAATACAGTATAGCATTTAAAATAAAAATTTAAAATCTGAATATTAAGTTTAGGCGGGCCGCGTAGACCCACCCCAACCACTTACGCGGGCGGTATCAGGGTTAGACCCTGACTTCGTTGACCTTTAAGCTCAGGCGGGTCGTGTAAGCCTTAGGTTACATTTACACGGGCCGCGTAAGACCAAGATGTGGCGCAGCCCGGTGCGGCCACGTGGCCTAACACCCGACGAGCCTACATGCTGACCCAGCTAAGCTACTCGTTGACCCAGGGTTGACGCGGGCCGCGTAGCCCCTGTGTTCATCTTACGCGGGCCGCGTGAAGACCAGATTTCAGCACTATAAATAGAACGCATCGGATTTCATTTCAAATCGTTCACTTTATTTTCTCAGTCTCGAATTTCCTCACTAGTAGGCATTATATTCAAGTATTATACCCCCTAATTAGCGAGGTTCTGCTCCGTTGTAAGTATTATAACCCCAGTTTCATAGTAGATACGCTACCCGATTGATTTAGGGTTCCGTAAAAACTGTCGTGGTTCTGCCCGACGTAGTTGTTGGAATGCCGTCTCGGGGAGGGTATCATTAATATTTTCAAAGGGTTATGATATTAACCTATGTACATTTGTATAAATTATAGATTATTCCCAGGAAACCCTTACGTGAAATCTAAGATAGCAATGTGAGTTTATCCTCTTTTTGTTAACCTTTTTGGAATGTTTTACAAAACCTTAAATGTTTTACACTGTGATTAATCGGTGATTGAGTCTTTGTAGTTCTTCTATTACTGCCGGTATGTTGGGTTTTTGTATACAAAATTTACTACACTGTAAGTAGTAAGTCGGGGATGACAGTACGTTACCATTGGACGACGAGTTAGCCAATGTGTAATATGACCCACAAGTCAGGATTGACAGTACTAAATGAGTAATTGTGTAGAAATAAACAATGAGATCGCTCTCAACACTGTTTTAACGGATAAAATGTTTCTTGATTAAACTGGGATTCACTCACCAGTATTTCCCACTGACAAATGTTTTTAAAACGCGTTTCAGGTAACACAATGTGACAGCCAATTAGTAAAAAGCCAGCTGGAGAGCACTGAAGGCTTGGGAAAAATGTGGCTATAAAAGTTACCTAAAAGACGATGTTTTAAATTCAATAAAATAGGGTTTATCCCTATAAACGTATTGTAATAAGAAACTTGGGTTTTGCCCATGTGATTATTAATATTAAATATGGTGGTTTTACTCTGATAAACATTTCCTAACTACGGTCCTGATGTAATTTTCGCTGCCAAATTAACAAGCTGATACCACCGAAACTCTGAGTTCGCGTCCGCCCGTTCCCGGGACAGATAAGGGATCGGGGGTTGCGACAGGAGGTGGTATCAGAGCTTAGCCACTGGTCTGAGCCAAAGAAGTGTTCTGCTGACACTTAAATTCTAAATTTTGTGTTAGGAAATAAATTATGGAAATACGTGTATAACTGTATTTATTTGTTATGTGTTATTTAACTATTTGTTAGTTTACATTATGAGTGATCAAGGACCCTCAGACATGTGTCGTCAGTTGTCTGATTCCCCTAGGAGTGAAGGTACCCCATCACAGCCTGCCCTTTCGGGGTATTCTGCTGATCAGGAAGAAGGAATGTTTGCTTTTAAAGCTCAGTCAGAAGAGCCATTCTGTAACAACTCTCATCAAAAGTTATATTTATTTAATCAAATTGTCCAATAGGAAACCCTAATTTAGAAACCCAAGTGATTCTGTATAATCCCTAAAATTTTCAGAACATTTGGAATCAGGATTAGGGCCCCTAAAACTCAAGGGGGGTAAACCCTAATTGACGATTATCTCTAAAATGCGTTGTCTAAATTGAGAATTCACGAACTATCAACTCAGCAGGCCTATACTAGTGACAAGGCTACCCTAGGGTAGGTTGTTACCCCAGGCGAGTCGCGACAGCATCCATGACATCTTCCGCGACACGCGGGAGATGTCAATTTCACGTATAAATAGGACAGTCTGTTTCACGCAATTGAGTATTCGTTCGACGTTCAATTTCAAATTGTACGCTGAGTTATAATCAAAACAGTCCCAAAACACACACTGATCACGAAGTGCTGCCACAATTCAGGGTAATAACTCGATCGCTGCTACGATTCAATGTCCGATCGATTAAACTATCCAATGGATGTTTAAGTGCTGCCCACATTAAGGTTTATGCTTTGTCATTCGTCGTTAAATCGATGGATGTTTAAGTATCGCACTTTGTCATTCGTTGTGAAGGTTGTAATCTCGTGAGTTATCGTAAATGCTGTATTAAGTTACTAACCTAGTTTGTGTGCATGATTAATTAAACTAGGTTATCAAGGCTAATCAGTAGGATAAGCTCTGTTAAATCTGCAATGTGAGTCATTCTCTTTTTATCAAATCTATTTACAAAAGCATGTTTATTTCAAAGATTATAATTACAGGGATTAAGTCTATGTAATCTGAAATTACTACCAGTGTGTGGGGGGATGTGCACATAGCTACTAATTATTTATCATTTGTGGGTGAACGGACCCAACAAGTGATATGTCCACAGTCACAAGTCCGGTCAAGTGACAACTGGATCAGTTAATTTAAAAGATAGAGACATTGTAATCGCTCTTAATACTGTAAATTATAAACAGGTCGTTTTATTTAAATAAGAATGATTCACTTAGTATTTCCCGCTGACAAAACCTTTTTCAAACATGTTTCAGCTGATCTGTTGTGATCCAGGAAAAGTGCCGTGAATCACTATCAGCTTAAGGAAGTGGCTCAGTATAAAATAAAGAAACATGTTTTGTAAAATAAAAGATTTCTTTGTAAAATCTTAATATTGTAAATTACCGGGTTTTATCCCGAGTTGTGAAATAAAATAATTGGGAAATATTTCAGTTTTTAAAAGATCCTGAAGAAACTTCCGCTGTTAATTAAATACCACGGGATTTCTGTCCCGCGGCTCCTGAAACGGGTCAAACCGGGTCGGGGGCCGTGACAGAAATAAGGTGGTATCAGAGCCACTGATTTTAAGCCTATTAAGTATTTAGAAATACTTAATTTTACTGATTACCAATTATGTGATTATGTGTTTTAACTGATTATTTGTTAATTACAGTATGGGTAAACAAAAGCTGTCAAACATCTATCTTAAACTAGATAGGTCATCCAACGAGAAGGGAAGTTCATCCCAAACAAAACCTTATGTAATTCCTGAAGAAGGAATATTTGTCCGTAAGGCACATTACGAGGAACCACTTTCTCCTAATAAAAGAAGTTTGATTATTAGGAAAAGTCAGGAGGAAATAAGGAAAAACCGAGAGAAGAAAGTTAAACAAGAAACCCAGGACTTAATCAATAAATCACCTTGGGAGGACAAATTAGATGAGAAATGGGCAAATCTTTATATGCTAGCCACAGTAGCAGAAAATGCAAATCTCTAAATACTCAAAAGTTTTAGCACTTTTATTTTCCAGGACCCTTATTTAGTAAATAAATAAGTTACAGTAAATCGTAGTATAATTTACTTGTCAGTTGTTTTATGTATGCAATAATATTTACGGGTTATCTATAAAATTTTGTTATGTTATTTTAACATTTGGTATGTATTTTGCATATATGCTAAACAGCATGAATGAGATATCTGAAGGTTCTATCCCGTTAAGATAGAAGTGTCCAAGGAATTCACTGGTTACTTCGCTGATAAAGAAGAACCCATGGAATTTCAATCCAAACCACTGGCAAAACCTAAACCCAAGAAAAGAAGCAGATTTGTGGGCTGGAGGCGTGTACGTAGGAAAATGCCAGCAACAAGAAAGGTTACCAAAACTGAAGAACCAAAAGAAAAAGGAAAAGGGGTAGAAATTGAGGAAAATATTAATCAAGTAGAGATAGAAGTTGAGAAGAGTATTAAACAAACAGAAAGAGAAATCGGAGAAAGTTCTAGCCAGAAACAGAAAATGACTCCCTGGGAAGTTTTAGATCATAAATTAGTAATGAGTGACCTCATCGGACCTGCCGATGGAAACCTTGAACCAGCCAATCCAAACCCTATATTTACTGAAGAAGATCTTTTCAGCTACCCACTAGAAGCTCCAATCCCAATCAATCTGGAACCTGCTATTCCAGGTCCTATTGTCCAACCTCAACCATTACCAGTAGAATTAGATGAATGGTGGACAACCGATTGGCAATACCAAAATCTTTTAAACAACCCTGATACATTTTTTCCACAAGTTGACCCAGAACCTCCACTATACCCAACTATGAGCCCGGAGAATCTGACGGAACTTCGTCTTTGGGGCGAAGAGTTAATTGATGCTGGAAATAGGATTAGGGATGTTGGAGAAAGAGTTACTTGGAAGTATGACGAAAGGGAGCGTCGTTTTTAAAAAATTAGCTGATCAGATAATGGGAGTTTGCAGGAATATGTGTTAATAAATAATCATAATAACCAGTATGTGTAATAACTTAACAATAAAACGTTGTATGATAATCGTGTGTACGAGGCATAATATAATATATAGAAATGAAACCTGTGAAATCGATAATTTTTGGTTATACATGTTAATGTGATTATGTGCAAACTGTTTTATTATATTTATAATTATACTAATTATTTATATAAAATTTATTATCAGATGGCAAACATTGGTAATGAACCAGTAAATGAGGTTAATCAGTCAGAGCAACATCCATGAGATCAATATATGACTAGACAAGATATTGAAAATATTGTTGCTCAAGGGATAGCCAATGCTATTCCAGCATTCGTTGCTGCTATAAAGAATCCAATCGAACCGCAACAAATTGTCCCTAGTAAACGTATTTCTGAAGATAACTTCAGTAATAGTGTAAACGGAGGCAATGATAATGTTAATCATAATGGGGAACCACATCAAGCTCCATTTCCTAAGAAAATGAAAACTGCAACGCCTGGTTGCACTTTCAAAGAATTTCTTGCTTGTAAACCCACTGAATTTGCAGGCAATGAAGGAGCAACTGCATCACTGCGTTGGTTAGAGAAAACGGAAGCAGTAATTGCAATAAGTAAATGTGCTAAAGATGATCAGGTCATGTACGCATCAAATCTCTTCAAGGAAGGAGCACTTGAATGGTGGAACACTGTGTTACAATCAAAAGGAAGAATAATAGCTTATGCTATGACTTGGGAAGAATTTAAGGGTTTTGTAGAAAGAAAATTCTGTCCCGAGTATGAAAAGGAACA